>BHFT01063847.1:0-15059 GCA_004320025.1 Laticauda laticaudata
CTGCAGACACGTGAATAAAACCTTGTTTTCCTTGGATCAACGAATCTTTTGGTGGTTTATCTGCTTCCACCTCACACAACTGACCAATCAGATTCAGAAAGGAGAAAAGAGACAGAGACACAAACAAATGTTGGCTTTGCTGTGTCCTTTCATTTGTCAAAACAGATTGTGTTTGAAAACCATATGCTTGGAATGTTAAAGAAATAAGAGAAACAGCAGAAAATAAATATTGCCCAATGGAGACACTGAGGTGTTTGATTTAAGAAAAAGACTATCTACATATCAACATAGCCAGAAATGCTCCACTCCCACCTCCATAATTTGAAATATACAAAGAGCACACAATTGCGATCTTTGATTCCCACCCCCCAGTAATTAGAGCGTCCCATCTCCAGCTGGAGTGTCTCCAGTTAAGCCTATACCGGCTGCCATCACTAAAAGGTGCACTGCTGTTTAAAAGGTTGATACCTGTAGGAATCAATGGAAATGTATAAATAATTCTTGCACGGTGGCAAAACCTAGCTTAGTTTTCTAAATAATGTGCAATATTAATACATTCTGCTGTGATAGTGAAGGAAAGACAGTTCTATGCCTGAAGCTTAAAACTTTATGGGGTTTTTAAAAATTGCATCAGCATGCACCATAGCTGCTTGGTGGCCCAATGTTAAATCTGCAAGATTCAAAAAGGTTTTATGACAACCGGCAGCATCTACAGGATGAATAAGATCTGAAAGATGACAGGTTTCTTCCTTGGAGTGAAACCTAGGCTACAACCTGGCATCTGTCTTCCTTCAAATTTTTACTCTCTCCCAAAATATATCAATGCCAACATGATTGCCAAAAGGAGAACATTAAAAACCACACTCAAATTGCACACAAAAATAGCCAAATCCTTTTTTTAAAAAAAATTATACTTCTATAACATGCAAGAAGCTTTGTTATAAGTCAGTGTGCACTAAATCATGGATGCCTTCCATGATACTATGACAATTAATTAATTAAATCTTGCTTTTATAGAGGTGACTTTATATTAGGGTCGTAAAAGAAACCCGTCAACATATTTATTTTCAAATCAAATGTTGCAATCCATCAAAGTAAATTGATAGCACAGAAGGTAGCAATGAATGGAAACCTTTGCTATTTATCATTCTTCATTAGAAGGATTTGCATACCATTTGGCATATTTGAGAGAATGATATCGAGAGTTTAGCATGCTGTTAATGAAGAACAATTATCTAAAAACAACCCAATGTATAACTTAATTGTTGCAACATAAAAAAAATTATAGAAAATTTCACAGCAAAGGGTGTTGTTTGGGAGTGTCTGTAGTGGAGTAAACAAAGAGCACTTGTATACAAAATTGTTTGTCCTTATTTATTGAATTTAAATCCTGCCTTTATTTTATACAATTCAAGGCATTATACATAACCATGTTTCATATTTTCCTCAGACAACAATCCTCATATTGGCTTGAGGAAGAGGGATTGGCCCAAAGTAACTTCTATAAGGCCCGGTCCCACTGCACTTATGGATGCAAAGAGGATGTAAAGCGTTAAAAAAAGCTTGCCATCCATTGGAAAATGCTATGCATCCGTTGTGTACTCATTGCATACGTGTTTCATATGCTCTGTTGTCCGTGAGCATCTCCATCCACTGGCGATTCCACTGCACAAGAAGTTTTGAGCTGCCACAAAACTTTGTAATGGATTGAACCTTTTCCGGTTGTATAATAGTAATTCGAGACATACAAGCAACAACGTTCATAGTCCGTTATCATCCGGTCAACGTCCACTGTATCCTCTATGCATCCTCTGGGATCCTTGTAACTCACATCCGCTGCAGCTGAAAATGAAAGAGGGAGGAAAGAAAAGTACATCGGAACGTTCTATACATAACGTTAGTAGCACGAAATTAGAAAGGTGCGCAAGTGAATGGTTTGCTCTCCGATATATACATTGGTGACATCCCCTTTTTCCTTTAGGCGTATGGTGATACATCACTTCATCCTCTAAGCGTCTGCTTCTGAATTATTATCCCCATAACCCTTCGGAGGTGTCATCCCCTTCCATCCGCTTTCATCCACTATGTTCTGATGAACATCCATTTAACATCCCCGCTACATAACTACCCGCACGTCCATTCTTTCAGCCATTCTTTTCTGTTCTGTTCATAGCCAACATTTTCGGCACACTCCTTTTCGTGAGCGCGATGACAGGAGCCACCCCTGAAATTTTGCTCGTCCGCTGTGTCCTTTATGCATACGTTTTGCGTCCGTCGGCCAGTGGAACTGAGCCTTAAGGGAGGATTAGAACTCACATTCTCCCGGTTTCTAGTCAACTGCCATAACTATACTGTTTTGTTTACATTTTAAAATATTTTGTAGAAATCTATAGAACATTTAGGAAAATTTCAGGGACAGATTATTTCATAAAAATTAATTTTGACACTTGTTGAACAGAATGGGATGAAAGAACACAGAGCCCCATCTCCCAGAGTAGATATGAATTTGTATAGATAACAATATTTTAAACTACTGTACTTTTAAACATTATTTTATTACTCACATGTTATAATAACTTTGTTTTATTTCTATTAATCATTGGCTTCATTCCATGGTTTAAACACTATCCTTTTGTGGAGAAAAAGCTTTCTTTTTGAAGAATTTTACATACCAACCAATGGACATTTTACTCTCTTAAGGAAAAATGGTGGACTCTTCCCTGAATCAAACAAACCCTGAGAATATTATGCTCTAATTTATCTCCTGTGGATTATCTTAATTCACAGAAATTAAGGAAGATTTGCAGTCTGATAAAGCAGGTGGTAAGAAGAAACCTGTTGAAATTAAATTACAATGACAATAAAATCATCACAAAGGCTGCAGTATCAATACAGTACATTATTTCTTTTAGGTTCTGCTTTCGTATGGCTATTTAATAGTTAGTTGTGTTATTGAACACATCACATGATCAGAAAACTCGAGGCAGAAATTTGTAGTATTGCCAATAAATTTAACACAGTTTAACTTTTTAGTGCACTTCAGAAATTATGTCATAAATCATAATCTGAACTATGGACAGAGAAAATAAAAAGGAAATATTTTCCTAAATCATATTCTATTTTTATCATCCAGTGTTTAAATTCACAGAAGGAAAGAGCTAAATTTGTTGTATAAATATGTAAAACGTTAAATCACCTTCCCAATAATCATGTTCAAAGTATCTGTTGGTTTATAAGCAATGACCAAAAATCTTATTTCAAACTCTTCTTTGATTATTCTCTGAGCTAAACTTTGTAGCAGAAGGGTACTTCCAATCTAAGCCTCAAGCATCCTTAACATTGCTATCATTCACTAAGCCAATGCAGTATCCTGATTACATATTGGTCTATAACTGGGCTATGTCAAAATCAAGTCCTTCTTTAGCCATAGATGCTCCTTAGGGACTTTGGAAGCAGCTGCTCTCTTTCAGTCTCAACCTACTCCATAAGAAAAGGGAAAGGATATAAATGTAATATATTGATTCATAAATAAAACAGAGATAGAAGGAACATTAGGAAAACTCAAGCAATAGCAATTGGTCAATGAAAATAATAACATAAAACACACAGGTAGGCAATATTTTTAAGCACCAAACTGAAATGCCCCTAAACAGTGTGGCATTTTTGTCTTATCAATTATGATATGTATAAGAATTGGCAGAAGTTAGGGTAATAGTACTTCTTTAATACCATCAAAAATCAAAAGCATCCAAGTAGCATATAGAACATTTTAGAATTTTACTGGTATTTTATAAAATTTCTAAAAGTGTAAATGCTAACAAAGATTAATTCTAGTGATTCAAGTTCATATGAATTCTACAAGAAATACAGCAGAAAATACAAATATTTAGAATGAGATATAAATAAGCATTATAAAGGAAGCCATTAGGGCCAAAAAAGTATCATTTAAAATGATATTTCATAAAACAGAAAGCAGCATAAACTCAACAGAAATGGAATGAGATGGTGAGGGAGGAAAAAAAGAAAGAGCTTGTTGAAAAAGATTTTTCAAGTATGTTCAAAGCAGGAAGCCAGTGAAGGAGGCCATTGGTTCCTTCGATGAAGAAGTTTAAGATGTACATGAAAAGGGAATTGAAGCATAGCTGAAAAAATTCTTTGTTCCACCTCCACAAAGTTGGAGGAAATCCCTAAGATTATCCTTCCTGTAGCTTGGAAGGGAATTATATGAACTGAGTCATGTAGAGTGAGAAGAAAAGAACAACAAATTAACAACAACAAATCACAAGGTCTTGATGGCATTCAGAAAAGGTTATTAAAGAGCTTAAAGCTGAGATTGTGGGCTTTCTAAATAATATATGCAACCCACCTCTACATGTGGCCTCTGTGGTAGAGGACTGCAAGGTGTCCAGTAACTCCAAGTCTAAAGAATAGTTCATGGTGAGATCCATTAACTTTACATCTGTCCTGGGTAAGATAGTGGAAACTATTATTAAAGATAAATATTTCCAAACATTTGGAGATGCAGATCTTGCTGAAAGAGACCCAATGTGGCTTCACTAAGGAAAGGTCCCATTGATTAATCCAGTTTTTATTTTTTAAGGTTAATAAGCCTTCAAACTTGACTTAGTCAAAACTCAAAGTTAATAGCATTTCTTGTGAATAGCAATAATAATTTAGCTCTTGCCCAACAGATTCTTTCCATCTGGTAGTAAACTTGTCAGTTAAAATTAAGGAAACTAATCCAGAAGAGGTGCAAAATATAATTTTAGCTGGTAATTTAGAATGTTAATCCACAGCAAAATATCACCTTTAATTATACTAGTATCTTGGGGAAAGACCACATTTGGCATTTACCAAGACAAAAAAGCATAAGCATAACATCTGCAAAAAATCCATTTAAACACTAGATAGCAGCAAATATTTAACATTTTCTGTATCTCTTTTCTCTTTAGTGGTTTTGTCTTGATTTTTGAACTTGGTTTCTGGTCCAGTATAAAGAAGAAAAGACTATAAATTGAATGCTACATATATAACTGTAAAATGTTGCTACCCAATTTAAGGATAAACTTCTAAATCTATGTTACCCCTTTGAATTAATATGCATGATTCTTGCCATGGCCAGTTCTAATAGCATTGTCCTAATTACCAGAGCACTTTGGTGGAATGTAACTTAATTGTTGAAGAAAGATTTGCCATGCTATGTGTTGTGTTCGCGAAGAATGAGACTCAAGACCAGCATAACTTCAGCTCTTTTATTAGTTGCTGGATTCCATCTGACCAGGAGCCACAGCAGCTCTTTTTTATATAGAGGCTGCTTGCAGCTCGCAGCCAATGACAGCTCCTTGATTCTCCCGTCGCCAAGGTGGCCAATCAAAAACTAGTTATTTTCGACCAATCACCGTCAAGTAGAACACCAATCAGATTTGAGTATTTGTGGATCAATGGGAACAGAGTATTTGGAGTATGCTAATATGTAACACCCCTCCCCTCTTGGTTTGATCCTACATTACATAGTCGATAGTCATGTAAGTAGGTTGGGGCTTTTTCTGTTGTCTGCTTGACCTGCACACTTTAGTCATGCTGTTGTCTTCGGTGGGTTCGGACGGAATCGCTGTTTCTCCCGTCCTTCTCTGTGGAACCTCCTGGAAGGTGGAGTCAGCCATGCCGCTCCTGCCTGGCTACCTGGGCTTGGTAGAGTCGGCTCGGCTGCTCCCTCTGGAATGGCTTCTTTGGTATTCTTGGCCTCCTGTTCCTCTTCGCCACAAGTCTTCTTCAGGAAAGTAGTTGTTTTTTTCTGGGTTTATTTGAGAATTTGATTGGTGTTTGTTTTTTGATTTTGTGGTGTTTCTTGTTCTAATGGAACCTCCCCTCTTATTTGTGTTTGAGGGGTCTCCCCCTTCTCTTGTTTGATTATTTATTGTTTTTTGTTTCATGGTCGTTTGTGGTACTGGTGTGTGTTGTTGTTTCGTGCCTGGGTGTGTCAGTTGGTTCGTTCAATGTTCTTGATGCTAATTGATCTGTGTGTCTTCCTAACCTTCTTCATCATCAGTTTCTAATCTGTACAACCAGGGTCCTGTTACTTGTGTTATTTTTTGGCCTGTACCACACAGTGGGTGCCCTGTGAGATGTTTTTTCAAAGACTAGGTCCCCTGTTTCGAATGTGGGTGTCTGCTGGAGGAGTCTGTTGGTTTTTCAGGGCTGTATGTGGGTGTGTAATCTATCCAGATATGTTCTTAATTTTTCTGCCCATTAATTAATTCTGTGGGCTTTATTTGTAGTAGAGTTAGGTCGTGATGTGTTATATGGTGAGCATTTTGTAAATTTTTTCTTGTATGTCTCCCATGTCTAATTTTTCTATGGTTTCTTTGGTATACCAGACATGCGTTCTGCCCGCCTGTTTGTGCCGGCCTGCCTTGGCGCTGTCAAGGCAGGCCTTATGCTGTGTTGGCGAGAAACTTTTCAAATGTCAGTGCTGTGAACTGTGGCCCGTTATCTGAAACTAATACATCTGGTAACCCATGTGTGGTGATAAAGTTTCCTCAGTTCTCTGATAACTGCTTCTGTAGTTGTGTGAGTTCATGACGCTTACTTCCAGCCAATTTGATAAGCATTACTATAATTAAAAATTGTGTCCTTTTGTAGGCCCTGCGAAATCTATGTGTATTCTTGACCAGGGTCCCCTCAGTGTTTCCCAGTCGAGTATAGTGGTGCTGCAAGAGGTGCAGGTTTTGGAACTTTGGCATTTAGTGCAGGTTTCTCCCAATATCCTTATCCATCCCTGGCCACCATACATACTCCTTGCCAGGGATTTCATTCGTACGATACCTGGGTGTCCTTCATGTAAAATATCAGTACTTGCTCTTGTAATAACTCCGGTATGACCACCGATCCCCCCAGAGAATACAACCTTTTAACATTGAAATGTTCAGTCTGTCTGTTCTTGAGTGGTTTAAAAGTCACGTCTGTCTCATTTTCCAGCCACCCTTTTTGTACCCAGTTTAAAACCTGTGACATTGTTTTTGTCTCTTATGGTTTCTTTCACAATGTCCGCTGCGGTTATGGTACATTTGGTAGTGTCTACAATTTGTAGGGTGGATGTAGTTGGTGCGGGTCACTATCCCAGTTCAGGTAGGGGAGTACAGCTCAGTGCGTCAGCGTGTGAAAAGCCCTTGCCTGGTCGTTGAATTAATTTGTAATTGTATCCGCGGCAAGGAACTCAGACCATCTTGTCATTGTGGGAGAGTATGTTTGGGGTGGCCGTTCCCTGCTAGTATTCCCAATAGGGGCTTGTGGTCTGTAATGAGTGAAAGGTCCTACCATAGAGGTATTCAAAGGACACATTTGACCCCGGATATGCTGCTCACGCCTCTCTGTCCAACTGGCTGTAGTTCCTTTCAAGCTTTTTGGACAGTTTTTGGAGTAGAATGCGATCGGCGCTTCTCTTCATCTGGTACATGTGGCTGAGTACGGCTCTGACGCCCAACGACTGATGTGTCCGCAGGTGACTGTCAGTGGCAGTGTCTTGCTGTATTGTATTAATATAGATTTGGATGTTATTAAATCTTTTATTTTATGGAACGCAGTGTCTTCTCATCGACCCAAGTCCAGGTGGCTGTCTTGTCCAGTAATCTATGTAGTGGTTCTGCCATCGTTGCCTTTCTGTGGCAGTCAGAAACATTAAAAAATTATAAGTCCAAGAATGCTTGTAAATCTGCCTTTGTTTTTGGTCTGGGCGCTTCTTTGATCGCTTTGATTTTTTTTATCTATGGGGTGGATGCCATCTTTTTCGATTATATACCCAGGATTCGACTTTCGAGGTGGCTAGCTGACATTTTTCTTTTTTTGAACCTTGAGTCCCGCCTTTTGAATCTTTGCATACTATTCTGACACGGGCTTCCAGTTGTTTCTTATCGTTGGCTACACTAGGACAATATCAAAGTATGGGACTACCCTTTATGCCTTGTAACAACACGCTCCATCAGGCTTTGGAACACCACAGGGGCACGCTGACTACCAAATTGCAGTCTTTTGCATTTGAATGCTCCCTTATGAGTCATGATCGTTTGTGCCTCTGCTGTTTTGGGATCAACTGCAAATTGTTGGTGTGCTTGTGCAAGGTCAAGCTTTTGTAAAAACCCTTGCCTCTCCCAATGAGTGTAACAGATGTTGCACTCAACGGAAAAGGATATGGCGCTTTGCTGTCAGTGCATGGTTTAGGGTGGCCTTGTAGTCACCACAGATTTCTCATGGACCCATTGGCTTAATTGGGTTACGATTGGGTGTTCCCATTTAGCGTGGTCTATTGTTCAAATATCCCTTGCTGCTATAAGTTTATTTAATTCCTCACTCGATCTTCGGTTTTAATGCGAAGGGAACTCACCTGGCTTTTAACCAATTGGAGCTATTGTCGGATTTAAATTAAATGATATGGGGGGACCCCTCGTACTTTGCTAATTTCCCATCGAAGATGTCTGGAACTCCCTTTTAGGTTCTCTCCCAGTCTGTCTCGATGAACACTGTTGATTCGGTCCACTCCGATTCTCTAGGGGTTCCGAACCATTACGAGTCCCTAGTAGGCTTGTGCAGTTCTGATCTATGATGGTTAAAGCAGAATTTTTTGTGTGTTTTTTGAATGTGCTTGGAAATGTCCTGAGTCCGACTACGGGGATCCCTTTTCTCGTGGTCAGTCTTTAAGTATCAATGTTTGGTTTTCTAATTCCATTGCTGCGTATGCATTGTATCAATCTTTTAATGGTATTCCATGATACCATTGATAAGTATGAGCTGGAGTCTGCCTCCATCTCACATTTTTGGCCTTCGATTGCTGACTGCACAATGTACTTTCCAGCTATTGGTTGCGTTTGAAATGGCCAATGGTTATAGTTTGGTGTGTTCTTCTTTTCTGTAGCTTTCATTTAGCCATTTCCTCTGCTTTCTCAACTCTCATGGCTCAATGTCTGTCTTTCTTTTATTCTTGTGTGGGGTTTGTCTCTACTCAGGGGCTGTAGGGTTTCCAGTTTTGGCAGACCCTTGCTATGTGTTCCCATCCTCTTGCAGTACCTGCAAATGGCATCTAGGAAACGGCACTCAAGAATGGGTGGTTCCTCCTACACCCACGCACTGGAATCCACAACTTACATCCTTTCCTCCTGTTTATTTTGTTCCGCTGGAGTCTCTGGATTTCTCCCTCCTTCGTCATCAGTCTTCGGACAACAATTTGCTATCCTCATAGGTGTGTGATGGTCTTGTGTTGTTCTTCTGTGCTTCTCTCTGGAAAATTGGCTTGTTTCTACCGATGTTTTTGTGTTGTCGCATTCATTTGTTGCATTTTGGCTGCTGATTTATTAGTGGCTTCAGCTGCCGTGGCCTCAGCGATAGCTTCAGTGACTGTAATTTTTGGTTGGGTTCGCAGGTAGGCTCTGCAAAGTAAGATCTCTTAGACCAAGGACCACACGATCCCTCATGGCTTCATACCATGTTGAGGAACTTGCATGCCCTCCAATGTCCTGGAGAGCGCTACGAAGTCTGCAATCACTCTCACCTATCTCTGGTCCCGTTCTGTAGAACCCATGTCTCTGAATAGGCTGGAGACGGTTGATGCATATTGAGCCTCAGCAATTTTTCCAAATCTGGCAAGGCCATCTGTTTACGTACTCGTTTGGCCAATGCCTTGGCCATCTTAACACTGTGGGCCATGTGCGTCAAGAACATGGCTCTCTTTCTGTTGTCGGAGATTCCTTGTAAGTCGTTGCTCTCGAGGGAACATGAGGAATCTGTCGATGTACGATTCCCAGTCCTCCATCACTGGAGTGAATGGGTGCAGGTGGCAAGTTGGTTCCAGCCACATTTTGTTGCTCGGTTCTCATTGCCACGTGCTCCACTGGTCTCCTTGTCTCAGAATCCCATCTTCGTTGCTAGTGCTGGTTCATGAAGAATGAGACTCGAGACCAGCATAGACTTCAGCTCTTTTATTAGTTGCTGGATTCCATCTGACCAGGAGCCGCAGCAGCCCTTTTTTTTTATATAGAGGCTGGTTGCGGTTCACGGCTCACGGCCAATGATGTGATTCTCCCACGCCAAAGGCGGCCAATCAACAACTAGTTATTTTCGACCAATCACATTGAAGTAGAACACAATCAGATTTGAGTATTTGTGGACCAATTGTAACAGAGTATTTGGAGTATGCTAAATATGTAACACTATGTCCAATCGTTATAACTTTAATTCATTTCAGAACGGTTTTATATGAATGGTGTGTGTGTGTTTGTGTGTGTGTGTGTGTGTGTGTGTGTGTGTGTGCATGTGTGTGCATGCATTAGGACCCAACCATTCAACTCTCAGCTTCCTACTATCGGTATAATGATTGATTTTATTCTCTAATATTTTTTATACATAGAACATATCCTATTTTAGTTAGTTGTTCACTTCCATAACAGAAATAATATGGAAATATATGGAAAGCAATTGGATGGAAACACATCCACATTACTGGAACAATGCTTCCTAATTGGATCCACTTATGCTTTGATTATATGAGAAATTCCAATAGGGACATATGTTCAGATAGTTATTGAAGTAAATACGTTTTTGCATTGCCGTTGTACAAAGGTGTAAAGTTTTAATATAGGCACACATCTAATGCAACTATTGTAGTCTAACACTGAATTATGTGTAGTGGCATGAATTATAAGATACCTCCTGGAATACTAAGCTGGTGTAATGCAAATCATTGGAGACCAAGAAGGTAGCAGGAGGGCCATGTCATGCTGTTGTGCACGAACATATTAGCATACATGCCCAGCTATTCTGACATGGCTGCTTTAAAAAGAGATTAATTCCATTCCCTGGAGTCAGCAGTGGATTCAGGGAATAACAGCTGCAAAATGGAGTGTACAAGACATGAAAGTGTAGGATGGATTTTTTCTTCTTTAAAAAAGTGATGGCCAGACGACAGATGACAGGTTTCATTGGGGAACATGGAAAGTCAATTTAGCTGTGAAAAGTCAATGATAGTTCACACTGTTTTGCTAAAGAGCTAGGGTTGCAAATAAGCCAAGATCTACTTCAAAATTTAAGATTTGGAAGTAGTAAGATTCAGTTTGTATTCAGGCTTTGTGATTCAAAGAAAATAAGATTTGATTTGGACTTATTCAAGAGTTAATCTGATAAAAGCTTCTACTGCAGGCTATAATAAGGAAGCAGCAAACCACTTACAGCTTTTTCATTTTTTAACAGGGAAGTAAACCCTTTAGAGGACAAAAATGAAAGTGAAACTGGTCACAGTTTTTTGGAACAATTTTATTAAAAATCATAAGTTTTCAAGAGCTACAGTTTACTTCAGTTGCATGGACTGATGAAATGAACTGTAGTTCACAAAAACTTATTTCTTTTAATAACATTACATAGTCTGAAAAAGTTGTATTAAATTCATTCTGATGTTTGGCTATCATAGACTACCAATTCTCTTACAAATTTTAGATGACATAAATAACCAAATTTCACCTGGTTAGTTTCAAGAGTTTGTATTTTTGAAATAAGCTTATATGTTTATTATTCCAATTTTGGTAGCCAACCATATGTTCTCTGTGTACATCTTTTGAAGTAAAGGTGACAGGATAGAGAAAAGGGCAAAATATAGCCTGTATAGGAGTTATGATAAATTATTTTTCCCCAAAAAATGACATCATGGCAGCTTGTTTTTTTGAGTGAACAATCTTGTTGATATAGTTTCTTGGAAGTTTAGCACAGTTGTTATTTTTTTAGAACACTCTGGGAAATGTATTATAAATTTGGTATTATTATTGGCTAATGTATATAATATCCTTTACACAAAAAAGTAATTCATTTCATATACCACAGTCTAGCAGCACAACATTATGTCAAATTCAAACATACAGCAAAAAAACTCTATGGTAAACAAGATATAAACAAGCCAAAATGAAAATACAACAGGATTTCAAAGCCTTAACAATAAAGGCTGAGCACAGAGATGAAGAGGGACTATTCTACTGGTCAGAAAAATAAATTAAGAGTTAAGGGCTAAGGGAATAGGAATTTAGAGAAAAATAGAAGATCACATATAATAATGTCAATAATAATAATAATAATAATAATAATAATAATAATAACAATAACAATAACAACAACAACAATAATAATGTCCTAAACTCTTGGGAAGTGCTGAATTAGTGATTTGTGATCCGAAACCCAGCATAGTTATCTTGTTTGTTGTGTACACTGTCATTTTTGTGTATAAAAATAATAATATAATCCCATATCTAACTCATTTTCCTGGTAATCTGCTTGAGCATATAGTGTTCTCACTATGGTGTCAGGATTGAAGTTAGCTTCTACTCCATTCTTGACTGGTTTCTTTAATAAAAATGCCAAGTTTTTATTAAGATACTGTTTTTCTTTGCTACCTATGGAGTTCTCAGTACTGTGTTTCCACTGTTCCAGCTTATTTTGATGCTTGAAGAATTGCTTAAAGTAAGTATTTTGCACAATCACAGGGAAGGAGAAGAAAAGAACAGCAATCTGTTCTGGATACAAGCATGCTCTTACTTAATCTCCCTTTTCCCATCACAGTTTCAGACCAGGTGGAGATTAAGAATTTGCTGTCATATTGCTATGAGTCTCTCTCATCTGTAAGGAACAATAATTTATTTTCAAGTAATAAATATGAACCAGTAGAACACCTTGAATTGGTATGGGATGGAGAACATTCCTGTACCTCACAATGAGTCAAGAAGATGATGCCCCTTCTTGGGAGCCATGGGTGATGATAAATCCCCTAGCTCTTGCTAGGTCTTAACTAGTTTAGTTTACTTTATTGTCATTGCACTTCATACAACGAAATCAAACACCATCTTTAGTGCACATCATGACCATGAAAATAAACACAAACACACATCCTTCACCCTCCACACAATGAACCAGAAACTCCTGACACCACACCAACACTGCACTATACAGCAGAATTCAAAAGAGCTACTGCCCTTGGGATAAGAAGCGTTTTTCAGCCTATTTGGTCTTGTTTTTAGTGATAATCTCTGTACCATCTACTAGATGGTAATAGTTCAAAAAAAAAAAAAGGGTTTCCCAGGATGAGAATGAACTGGAGCAATGTTTGAACTTTCTTAAGAAGCGAAAGCTCTTGGAAGTTGGGCAGGAGGGCAACCAATGATTCTTCGGCAAATACATAACTCCTGTGAGCTGCTTTCCATCTGCCTCATGCAATTGCAACCATACAGAGGGGTGCTAGTATGTAAAGATGGCTCTCTAATGGCCAGTGGTATGCAGTCACAAGAAGTGTTTATTCAGTGTGTTGTTTTCTGAGGAATACCTCATGGTATAAATCTATGCATGGGCCCTTTTGACAAGGGCTGTGCAGTGTGGAGCATGCCCAGGTCAGATCTTTTTTTAGTGTGATACACCCATGAAGTTAAAATTGCCCCACCTTGCTCCACCGGTCTACATTGATAAGTAAGGGCTGTGATGCTGATTGTTCCTTCCATGAAAATCTATTAAAACTCTCTAAGTCTTATTGGTGAATGACCACGAAAGTCAATTCTGTTCCACCTCATTCTGTCAGTAGGCAGATCATCCCGCCGGGAGATAAGTCCACTACTGTTGTGATCAATTGCAAATTTGCTAGCGTGAGTGGGAATGCAGTCATGCACATAAAGAGTATAGAGTAAGGGACTCAACACGCATCCCTGTAGTGTACCAGTGTTAAGAATAAGGGCTGAAGAGGTATGATTACCTAATCTGACTCTCTGTGAGCGGCAGGAAATCCATAATCCAAAGGCAGATTGAATTAGAAAGTCCAAGGTCCAGAAGTTTAGACACAAGTCTATGTATAGCAGTTGGGAACCAACCTACTGATCCTATGATTAAACAATGTCTACTACCTGCCAATATTGTGTCCTCTATTTTTAAATAAAGGGCGGCAATAACATTTCAAATCCTTTTAATTTCTGCTCTAAGGGCAGAATGGAAAGGTTTTAGGAGTTCCATTGGGGTTGGGGGGAAACATTACTGGGTTGAAATGAAAGTCAGTGGCATAATCACACTGCAAAAACACAATATATATTTCTACCTAATGCTTCTTTTAAGAGATAACAATATTAATAAAGGAAAATAATCTCAGAAAGAAATCATTTTCCCCTTAGGTTGGCTCCTATGCTGTCAAATGTTTTAGGTGGACCTGAAAAGGTTTAAATGGCTAGCAAAGGAAACTGACAACAACAAAATTTTGCTGAAGCTCAAATTTTCAATCATTTCATATTTTTTTTCAAAATGAGGATGTTCTTGGAATCCTTCCAAATATACCCAACTTGCTTATTTGAAGACACCAGTATTACAGCAGTTCTCCCAAAGGAAGCAAATGTACAAGACTCTAAATCAGTTCCCTGTTCAGAAGCAAACAGTTTAGATAAGAACTCAATGCTAGATGAAGTGACCTTGAGGGGGAAAAAAGCAAAGCACATTCTAAGGAGCCTTTACAACTACCTCTGTAAAAACATTAATTCAGTATGCTATCTCATGATGGACAAACTGAAAATATGTGCAGGCTGGAAGACTATATCTAACCTTCCTTCACCAGACTTTGTTGCACTAAAAAACTTGCCATACTCCATGTTGTCAGTTCAGAGCTCAGAAGAACAACAACAGCATTACAATAGTTACTATCCTGATCCTCTTAAGGGAACAGTCTGTAGAAAGTTTGTCTGGAGGAGCTGATAATTAAAACTTGAACCACTTGATTAAAATAATTTTGGAAACAAGATCTCAAGGAAAGGGACCACAACCTAATGAACATAAGAAGCCACTGTTAAAAGGGAATGGAGCTCCAGCTCTTGGATTATTGGGAAGCCCCAAGGTGAAGTGTGTGTGTGATCTTACAATTCATGCTGACCATGAAATGGGACTTTATTGCTTTAAGCTATACTGTGGACATCAATAATCAGCAAACAAGCTGAGTAAACATTTTTTTCTGAGAGAGAGAGAGAGAGAGAGAGAGAGAGAGAGAGAGAGAGAGAGAGAGAGAGAGAGAG
>BHFT01063849.1:0-16569 GCA_004320025.1 Laticauda laticaudata
TTAGGTCAGGGCGAGAATGGAGATTCTTATGGTTGATGTTGCTCTTGGCAAGTGAGTTTATAGTGTAAATGAATTTTTGTTTGCTTAATTCATTTTTGCAAATGACCCTGCAGAAGTGTGAGGCCAACGAGACATCACTCTGGGCTGATGCAGGAAATGTTGAGTATTTCATCAGGGAAGATGCTTAATAGCCACTGATGATGTTGTGGACATTAGTGATGTCATCATTGTCATTGTTGTTTTCAAGACCAAATAAGATGGCATTGGGACGTTTCTGTTGCACTCAACGGCTTTTTTTGATGAGGATTGGGATATCATTATTTGTTGAATTTGTGTTTTTTTGTGGAATGGGTTGTGGTTGCAGTTGTTGAGTAAAGATGTGATTTACAGCTATTGGATGTTCATTTTTTTTGTGTTGTGTCTTTTTTTCAAGGTTAGTTAATCTTGTTTTTATAGTGTCCAGGGATTCTACTACAGTGTCAAGGGATGTTATTCGTGTTTCTAAGGTATCAACTCTTTCAAACAGTGCAATATATTTGTCCAGTTTGGGTCTGCACAGTGGACAGAAATATGGAAACCCATGGTTGGGTGATTCTAGGAATTGAGCCATTTGCTTGGGTAATCCCAAGCAGTCGTGGTGAGTGTAGTTGTTACATAGGGAACATTTGATGGAATTTTCATTCTCCTGTAAAGTTTCTTGACATATATAGCACGTGCAGGAATCTTGTGGTTCATTGGTGGGGATTTCTTTCTTTTGGGGTTGTGGTTTGGCATTGGATTTTTTTCCTAGCATTATGGGTTTGTTGAGATGGTTCATTGGTTAAATTTTTCAATCAAACAAGATCAATAACAATATTGCACCAGTCAATTAATTACACTAATCATGCTAGTCAAGTAATTTCACCCTAATCAATTAATTACACTAATCACACTGGTCAATTAATTTCACTAATAATTAATTTTACTAATCAATTAAATGACACTGATTGATATTCATGTTATTTGCACTAGACGTTCTAATCACACCAATCAATCAATCAATCAACTGACCAATTATTTTAGAGAAATTATTATAGAGACATTATTTTATAGACATCATTATATAATCATTGATATATGTCTTGAGGTCATAAAGTTATACATTTTTGAGGTAATGAAGCAATCAGTGTTGTAAGTATTAAAGAAATGAGGCAGTAAGTCAGCAAGTAAAGGGTTCTTGCTTTGCTGGTGATCCACTTGTATAGCTGACTCCAATTTCAGCTGGCAGGAAATCTCCGCTCAGGGAGTCTCTGCCCAGGGAATCTTGGTGAGGTAGAAGTTGAAGGCACATGGTTTATTTTTGTTCGAATGAATTCAAAGTGATTAATTATTGGTGAGATAGAGATTAGTGGTGAAAGGGTTTCTCCTTGGCTTATTCTTAAAATTTTAAAACTCAGAGTTTCAAGTAAAGAGCCCCCTTCTAGCTCAGAATTGTGCTCCTCATCCACTTTCAGCTCAGAATTGAGTTTGCAGCCTGCTCTCAGCCTTCTTTCAGAATCATGCTGTTCTCAGTCTCTCAGATTCCACTGATTTCTCTCAAATTATGGTGTCCCTGTCAGCTCTTTGCTATCTCTGCTGATCTCAGCCTCTCTCGGAGGTCTCGTAGCTTTCTATTAGCTCCTCTCCAATCTCCCTCGCTCTCCGCTGGTCACAGTATAGCTCTCGGAGCTCGGAATCGTGTTCTTCAGTGCAATTGGATATTTACTTTTTTAGGCTCAGAATTTGATCTCCCTCTTGGTGATCTTGCTCAGCATTCAATCTCCCTCTTGGGTCCCGGTAAGCTTTAGTCTCAGACTTTCCCTTTTGTCTATCAGTTGGCTATTGACTTGGTCTCATTAGGATTATTTTCCAGTCTCAGCTTCTCTTTTGGATCTCCAGGCCAGCTATCCACTATCAGTACCCCTTGGTGCTTCTTGCCATGGTTCCGCTGACCCCAGATCCCACTCCTACCTTAGTAGTTAGTAGATGATTTAAAAACTATTGGAGAGTAATTCACGAGGGCTGCTGCCAGCAGCCATCTTCAATCCATGCATAATGTCTTTGTATAATATGTCCAAAATATGTTGAGTCAGATAATTTGTGCCTCAGTAGGTATTGTAGATATTTGAAACATTAAAAGTCACTGTGGCTCAATGGATCATCTGATAATCTTTGACACGTGTATAATGCTTCTGCTTTGAAGTTATATGCAAAGCCTATTTGAATGTTCCCTATCTACAGCTCATTATCTTCTAATGAGCCAAAAGCTGGGACAAAATGTAGCTCAATAAAAACACAGAACAAGATGAGAAGCCTTTAAAAGAGAGAGAGAACAAAATGTTTCACCATAATTTTAGTCAAAAGCTTTCTTAATGACAGAGAAAATGAAAGCTTCTTTTATTATTCAGTCACTAAAGCCCTACCCATAGGTAGCTTTAAGAGAATAGCCTAAGTAGAAATGTTTACTTCAGTTTTTCCACACAGTATTAAGACTGCAAGGTGAACTAAAGCCCTACCCATAGGTAGCTTTAAGAGAATAGCCTAAGTAGAAATGTTTACTTCAGTTTTTCCACACAGTATTAAGACTGCAAGGTGAACCTGCAGAAGAATACATAAATATATTGATTTATAATTATAATTTAATTCAAGTTAAATAAGGACTAAGGTAAAAAGACATTGCTATGCCGTACAGATTTGGAATTTGTTGTTACTGTTATGACCACATATTACTGTGGTTCCTTGGTACTCAACTGCTTTGAAATTCACTGAATTTGGTACTCAACACATTTTGATGCATAAAATTTATTCCAGTATTCACTGTTTGTTTGGTATTCAATGCACAAACTAAAACCTGTCAGTGTCAGCTGCCATTTTCCTTATGGCAAAAAAATTGTTTCATATTCATCAGTTTTGGTACTCATTGTGTCTTCTGGAACCAATTAACAATGAATACCAAGGTACCACAGTATTTATGAGATAGAAAAATATAATTCATGCCAGGTGAAAACACAGTGAAACATTGGATGATCTAATCTTCCCACTATATAGCCTAAGGGTCTCAACCTCATACTTCTCAAGCAATTTTCTGTTGCCCACAACATTACATAGAGCCATGATGGCAAACCTATGGCATGTGTGCCAGAAATGGCACACAAAACCATCTCTATGGGCATGCCAGTTGTTGGCCATTGCTCTTCTGGGTTCCAGCATGCATATGTGCACCAGCCAGCTGATCTTCATACGCACATGTGTGCCAAAATCCAAAATACTAGATGGCTGATGCACGTGCAGCATCGGAAACCACAAGCTAAGCTTCTTGCCACGTGCTTATGTGCCAGGAAGCTGTTCTTCCAGTTTCCGGCACTCTCGCATGTAGGGAGCTGCTCTTCTGGATTCCGGCACTCCCCCGCACATGCATGCGAGCTCTGGTTTTGACACTCGGTGCAAAAAAGGTTCACCAAAAAAGGTGAAAAGGTTCAGCAAAATTGTTGCTGCCCATTTTGCGGGTGTACAAATTATTAACAAAGATGGAGAAAAAAGGAGCGTGTTGGCTTGCCTGAAGCCCAGGAAAGAGAGTATCTCACTCCACTGCATATACAGCAACAGAATGAAAGTCTACTCCAAGCATCTGGCCACACTGCCCTTGTTCCTTCACCTTTTCTCACATGGAGTGGAGGCCACGTAGGTTGCAGAATTGGCAGGGTCCTTGAGAACATTGGCCTTAGCTGTGTTAGGAATAGGTGGTAGGAGTTACCTTCTCATCAAATTTCAATATTTCCACATTACAGTGAGGTTCCAGGAGCCTCTCTTGCAGACCTCTTGTTGTTCTTAGCTGCTCTCTATACAGGAGTCTTCTTCTGTACAACCAACTCTAATGTCAGTAGCAACTGATGAAGGGAAATTTCCTGACACAGTAATTCCAGCAAATATTTAAGAATAATTCTCTATTATTCTAATTGATAGCAAATTTCAGGGAACATTTAAATGCCAAGCATAGGCAGAAAAATCACCATGGTATCAGGGATCTCAACAGATATTGATATGCTAGTGAAACAATGTCTACTTTGTGTCCAAGGAGAAATAGCTTATCACTGATACCATCAGAACTTGATGAGAAATCATGGCAAAAATGCTGTTTAGACCCCTGGTCCTGACCTACCTATATTTTCGATAAATGCTCCTTTCATATCTTTCTCCATATCTCACATTTAACATGCCTTAACATTGGAATTTTAATTATTTTGTCCCTCTGTGCCTGCTAATGACTGATTATTAAGTTCATGCCTTGAGAGATGGCTAAACTCGAGAATATATGCAGTTTGGTTCAATTCATATATCAAAGTTGTTGGGTTTTTTTAAAAATGAAGTTTCCTTAAATGACTTAATGCTATGAAATATACTTTTGTACAGTAGGTAATCTTGTTTCCCTTGTCAACTGTAAAGCAATTCTCTCTACATTTGGGATCTTCCATTAATATATACACATGCTCAAGCTTTGATCAACGTTCTATGTTTGATCTAAACAATGTTGTGTTCCTTGCTTTTGCTTGCATGATTGGAAGAGACCAGTTACTCACTGTAAGTTGCTAGTTTGGGTATTAATAAAATAATTGCTTGTCTCCAGTTATGGGTTGTGGCTTCTGAGTGGGGTTAAAAGGCAACCCTGTGTAGAGCAGGTTACAGTAGTCCAGATGGGAGATAAGGCATGAGTGATTCTAAGAACGGCTGATCAATCCTGGACAAGTCATAACTGGTGCACAGATAGATTTATGCAAAGGCCCACCTAGTCATGGCTACTTCTTGCTACTTAAAATATATCAAGTCTTCCAAAGCTTGCTGCACAATAGAATCCTAACCAAGCTGGTGAAGTTTGCATAATAGAGTAGTCAATGCTTTGTCCAGTTTGGCAAGAATGAAAATAATAATGAGGATGATGATGAAGAAGAAAAAGAAGAAGAAGAAGAAGAAGAAGAAGAAGAAGAAGAAGAAGAAGAAGAAGAAGAAGAAGAAGAAGAAGAAAAAATAATTACAGCTTCCTGCAATAACACCAGTGGAACTCAAAAAACTGCACTACTTGGAACATCATACATTTTAAGAAGACACTTGGTAGATACCTAGAATGCTGGCAGCAACCCATATCAACCATCAGTGCCAGTCAATAATATTTGTGATACTTTTTAAAATGTTCAGTAGGTGGGCCTTTGCAGAAATCTATCCTGTGCACTATTTATGACTTGTCCAGAATTGGTCAGCCTTTCTTAGAATCACTCATGCCTTATCTCCCATCTGGACTACTGTAATCTGCTCTACACAGGGCTACATTTTAATCCCACTCAAAAGCCACAACTAGCCCCAAACATGGTTGTATAGGTAGTTATGGGTGTTCCCCATTTCATCCAGATAGTACATATGTTAATTGAACTGCCCTAGCTATTGGTAAGCTTCCATGTGCAATTCGAAGTAATGCTTGTCAACAGTAGATTCTTTAGTGCCTTAGAACCTGGTTGACTTTAGGACTATCTTTCTCCTGTTGTTTCTACCTGACTCACAATATTTGATAAGAGTCAATAGACTCCAGGCTACAACCACAGAGAGATATCATCTTGTGGTACCTAGAAGATGTACCTTTTCTGTAATTATGCTTACCCTATGGCAGTGATGGCTAACCTTTCCATCCTCATGTGCCAAAAGCATGCTTGCACACGTGCCAGCACTCATAAGGCAATGCACACATGCCCCCCATGCCTCCTACGCATGCGTGCATGACTCCAATGCACATTGCACAACTCTGTGCATGCAACCCCCATGCATCACACCTTTTTGGACATGTGTGCGCATCTTCTGCTCTCCCTCACCTCCCACACATGCACGTCAGCTACCTGACGATCAGCTGGCGGGCAGGCAGTGCACACACCTGCACAGTGGACCTGCTCTGGGGCAATAGCTCGTGTGCCAGCAGAGATGGCTCTGCATGCCACTTCTGGCACGCATGCCATAGGGTCGATATCACGGCCCCATGGAATAGAATTCCCCCAAGTCTGTATGGCTTTAACTTTTCCGTGCTTTTGTGAGACTATACAAACCTGACTCTTTCTGACACAATGGTAGATTAAAGTGATCTATTCCCTAATAATTTAGGTTTTTGATTACGACTGAGTATCCTTTTCCTCTGATGCTCTGTATTTATTGACAGTTCTTTTATTGTTTTAAGATGCTATTTCAATCCTATTTTGTATGCTAGCATTACTTTGGGGCTGAAGCAGCATACAAACTGATAAGTAAATAAAATAAGAGAGATGGCAACATCCAATAGAGGCTGCACATCACAATATTGTTCTGTACAAGCCATAGTCTGATGCAAATAAATAGCAAGACAGTTAAAGGTGGAACACTTAACTGATTTAGCAATCTATAATTCTACCTGTAGCCAAGACACAGTTGATAACTAAAACAAGAAGAGCTGTTCTGGGGGTGACGTCATGATGGCTCAGACATAGGAATGGTGGCTCCATTCTGAATGTCTGATTTTTCTGCATCTGGATGCCCAAGAAAGCGACGGAGGACCCTGAAGAGGTCTGTAATACAGAGGGGAAGCTGCGAGGGCATCGGGTGGAAGCACGATCTCCCGCTCCTGTAAGAAAATGGTGTGGAAGAAACCGGCTCTAGGAACGGATCTGGAGGCATGACAGCCCAAGAAATGATGAAGGAAGCAAAGAGTGAGATGAAGGCAAGCAGTGAGAATTGATGAAGAGAGGTACCTGATACTCAGAGATTATATGATCTGAAGAAAGTGACGGATAAATGAGTCTCCAATGAGGGAAATTTGGCGATCTAGCGGTGGGAGTGGAAGATTAACGATAGATTACAGCGATTATCTGTCAGAGTGGGAGAGGTAACTAGAGATTAAAAAATTGAGGCTGATATTAGTAAAAAACTACCTAAGACAGACAGTTTGATTATTTGATTGATTATTTAGAGGGGAAAGCTGTTTAAGCTGATCAGAAGGGGGAGATATATAAGGAAGGCTTATATAAGAGAAGTGCTGAAGGAGAGTAAAAGAAATACGACTGGAACAGTGACTGTGCAGTGACTGTGCATTTTAGAAGGAAGAGGACATTTTGTAATGAGGAGAGTTGATGGTGAAAGTATAAAGAACATTAAGTGCTTCAAACTTTTCTCATGACAAACAAAAAGGACAAATATAAAAACACTGAAAGAAAGAACAATTGTGCAAGATTTGACTAATGTAACCTCTGGGTAAAAGGAAATAAGAGCTATTGTGATTGATGGACTACAAATTGATACTTATAATTTATGATATATATTGATATCTATTTTTTGCTTTATCCTTTTTCTATATGAACTGATAACTTTATATAATTGAATTAATTAGATTAATTATAATAAGACTGTGAATGAGATACATACTAGATTTATGTCATGACTCCAAGATGACTCCCAGAATGGTCCCATGGAGCCGCGACAACGGAGTTTGTGGTCTTACCGTGTGGTGGTCTCAGGGCTGCTGCAGAATGGACATGCTTGGTGTGCTTGGACTCAATCCCCTCTGTAGCTGAGCTTAGTCGGCATTTTCTCTGATAATGCAGGATAGTGCAGTTTGATGACCTCAGTGGCTGACAAGACGCTGGCAGTGGGATGGGGCTTATTGCATGAAAAGAGAGTTTTTGTGGAGAAAACATCAAGTGCTGTGGGTGGTGGAGGGTGTTGGTGAAGGGGATATTGGTGTTAACAGTATTTAGAACATAACCTGTACATTTCATAGTGAACAGTATCCTGATGTGATAGATATTCTGGATGATTGTAATCATTGTCAACATTGGCTGGATGCTGGATGCCTTAATTATGTAATTAGTTAATATATGATATGCATAAATACAGCTCTGGCTGCAGATGAAGCCAGAACTGACTTTAAACTATTATGCTTCGTTGTTACCCGATGTTTTGGAATGAAAGAAGAATAAAACCTCACTACTTGTTCAGCGTGAGTAGTCTTTTTCATCACTAAATCCGGAAGAACAGCTGAGAATTTATTTATAGGCAATAACTATCAATTACTAATTAACTGGTACTATCTATATTATACTTATCAATTATAAATAACATATATAGTTCTGGATTATTAGATTTCCTGTATTAATTGTATTGTATTGTATTAATTGTACTGTATTATATTGATTAATGTATACAATTAGAATACTGACTACATTAATGGGATAAGTAATTAGTTTAAATCAATTACTGACATACAATTAATTAGAGTTAAATAAAAGATATATAGCCAGTATAAATGCAATATAGTTGTTAAGATCAATACAATATAGAAGACACAATAATATAGATCCTGGGATTTCAAAGTAAAGAAGATTTATAGATAGTACAGTATATATTCTAGGTAAATTACTATTATATAGCAATAGATATAAGAATAGCACCCAGCTGGGTTGGAAATATATGGTGTTTTGGACACAGTTGTACACAATCCTGAGAATGTCAACTTCCACTACAACAACGACAATGAAAACAGGGAAAAAACCAATGTCAATGATGCCTTCGCCATCAGACCAAAGGTTGATAGAAAGCATGCTGGGAAGTGAAAAGTCAGGATTAACACTAAGCCTACATAATCTGCAAACAACTCTAAACATGATGCAGGAGATGATGATGAAAACACAAGAATCTATAACAAATAACCATGAAGAAATGAAAGGTAGCATGGAAGAAATGAGAGGAGATATCCATAAAATAGATGATAGGATAGGAACAATACAAAAAGCAATTATGAAGAACAAACAAAAAACTTAAAATGGTGGAAGTTAGAACAGATCATCTGAAAAAGAAAATATAAACAATGGAACAAAACTTGATGGCAGCAAATAAGAACCTAGATGGCGCTATTATATACCTAGAAATGGAGAGATCATCATTCTTCCTACGATTTCAAAATATAGATGAACATAAAGAAAAGGACCTGCCAAACCTAATGGTGGAGCTGTTAGACAATGCATTACAGAGGAATATGCAAGAAATGAGAAATGATATAGATGAGGTTTACCAAATTTATACCAACTATGCACGGAGGCATAAGTTACCAAGATCGGTACATGTAAGATTTGCAAAAAAGACCATCAGAGATGAAATATATGGGAAAACAAGAGAAAAACCACTAACATATAAAGGACAAGAAATTGTGATGCTAAAACAGGTCCCCAGGAGGGTAAGGGAGCAAAGATGGAATTACAACTTCTTGTCATTGCAGCTAAATAAAAATAGAATGATGTTCAGATGGCTTATCCCTGAAGGCATGCTGATATCCTGGCAGGAGAAGAAAATCTGTATAGATGCAGATAAATCTGGACAAAGCACAAGAATTCTTTGACTACTACATGGCATCAGGTGAAGAACAGGATAGTAGAGAAGAGATAGAGAGCAGAAGTCAAGAGGAACAGTTAGTGGAAGAAAAGGGATCAGGCCAAGAATTGAGAGAATGATGGGAAATTGAACATCAACAAGTAGAGAGGATAAAGACATGGTCACAAAGAGAGATAAGAACAAGGAGAGGAGAGAGAACTCAATATAAATAATAATATGGCAGAAGAAGTCACACTTTTATCTCTTTATATAAATGGACTGAATGCTCTGATAAAAAGAAAACAAGCATTGACTAAACTCCGGAAACAGAATGCTGATATTATTTGTCTACAGAACGTTCACATTGAAAAGAAGTATGGCAATATTATAGAATCACCAAATCTGGGAAAGTTACATATTGCATTGGCACAGAAAAAGAAAAGAGGGATAGCAATGTATATAAAGCAATGGTTAAACCCGAATCAGATATTCACTGATGATGAAAGAAGAATTCTAATGGTAGAACTACAAATAAACCAAAAGTACAAATACTAACCAAAAAGAATATTATAGTAAGCTGCATTGGAAGATAATAGAATTAGAACAGGAAAATATTTGCATTATAGGGGACTTCAATGCAGTTGTAGATATTGAAAAAGACTACACACAATAGAGGGAAAAAAACATTACCAAATACATTTCATAAATTGACACATGAATTAAATTTAAAAGATATGTGGAAAGAATTTAACAGACAGGAGAGACAATACACATTTTTTTCAAACCCACATAGTTCCTGGTCTAGGACTGACATGGTGTGGATGGATTCAGAAGCAGCAAAAGATATAGAGAAGACAGAGATACTGCCAAACTTATGGGCAGATCGCAACCCACTTACAGTGAAATGGAAAGGAAGAAAAAAGAGAGGAAGATGGACCTTAAATCAGAAACTCCTTAGGGACAAAAATCATATGCAAATGTTAGAAAAAGAACTAAAATTATTCCTCAAAGATAATGCAAATGATCAAACAATATTGCAAAATCTATGGGACACAATTAAAGCATACATCCGAAGCTTAACAATTGCATATGGAGCAAAAGAGAATAAAGATAAGAAAAACAACAGATAGAATTACAAGAGAAGTATTGGAACATAGAATGCAAAAAGAGCCACCGAATGAAGAAATTAAAAAAGAGAGGAAGGTGACTAAACATAAAATAAACCTAACTTTACAGGATGAAATGTCACAGAATCTTAGGATGGTGAAGCAAAACTTCTTTGGGCATGCTAATAAACAGGGGAGATGGTTGGTCCATAAACTGAAAAAAGAGAAGGAGAAAAAAATAATACAAACCCTACAGGATGAAAATGAAATTCCACACTATTTGGCAGAAGAAAAACAATCCATTGCCCAGAAATACTTTGCAGCATTGTATACCCAGGATGAGATATCAGAAGCGAGGATTAAACAATATTTGAATGAGAAGAATATACCTACAATTACAGATATCACAAAGGAAATGTTAAGTGCTGGAATCACAATGACTGAAATGAAAAGAGTAGAAAAGAAAAGAAAATTCATAGACAAAAATGTAATAAATCATCAGGGAATCCAGGATGGGATTCCTGCAGAATTATATAAGGAAATTGAAACACCATGGGAACAGTTAATGCTAGATTTGTACAATGAAACATTTGTGTTGAGTTAATTCGTTAGGAGAATGAGCGCACACAGGGAGACGTAGTGATAGTGGTGAGGAATAACACACAACCAGCACACATACACTGAATAGTAAAATGTAGGTTTTTACTTTGGTTAAAGCAACGGTTAAGCAAAGTCCAACAATCAGTCCAAGTCATACACGGTTAAAGCAGTCAGTTTTCAGTCCAGGAATAATCCAGATAACAAAGTCCAGTATCATAAACAGTTCAGTAATAGACTTACAACAATCCAAAAAAAAAAAAATGACGATCAGCAACAGTCAATAGCGAAAAATACAAACCAACCAAAATCGAACATTAGAACATCTAGCAACAACAGAACAGAACAACCCAGGTTTCTGGCTCCATCTTATGGCCATTTGAGGAACCACACCCAATTACAATTTTAGCATTCTCTTAAAGAGACAGTATTAAAATGTCTGTTAAAATGTCTATCCTGGTTTATATATTTTCAACCCAACCCAACTGTTAGGTGACTTACATTTGTAACATTTAGAACAGGCAAAACTTCAAAAAATTCATGGACAGAAGCTTACATTACCCTTATTTTAGAAGAGAATACCAATGACCAACAGATACAAAATTATAGACCAATTTCATTACTTAATGTTGATTACAAAATATTTGTTACAATAATTGTAGAGAGGGTTAAGAAAATTTTACATGTACATATTCACCCCAACCAAAATGGATTCATACCACAGAGACATCTAAGAAATAACACCACACTGATAATGAATGTATTAGAGTATTATGAGGCACACCCAAACAATTGGCATTGATGCTTATGGATGCACAAAAAGCTTTCTACAATTTGAATTGGAAATTTTTTATCAATCAATTGCATCTAATGAATTTTGGGGAAAAAATATAGATATGATCAAAGCAATATACACCACTCAACAGCGAAGATAATTTTGAATGGTGAATTAACGGACAAATTTAATATATCAAAAGGAGTAAGACGGGGTGCCCACTATCACCACTAATATTTATTATTGCAGCAGAGGTACTATTAACAAAAAGTAGATATAACCAAGAAATAAAAGGACTGAGAATTAAAACAGAAGAATATAAAATGCAAGCATTTGCCGATGACATGGCATTCATGATAGAAGACCCTCTGGAAACAGGACATATATTGTTACAAGAAATTGAAGAATTCAGTAGAGTGGCAGGTCTAAAAATAAATAAAGAAAAAACAAAGATACTACCAAAGAATATGACAGTGAAACAGAAGGAGGAATTGGAGAAAAAATTGGGGGTCCAAACAACAAAAAAAATTGAAATATCTTGAGGTGTAGTTGACAGCTAAATGCTCATCGATAAAAACAGATAATTATGAAAAATTATTAAAACAAATACAAAAGGATTTGGGGGAACTTCAGATATCATTGATAGGGAGAATTGCTACTATTAAGATGAATATACTACCCAACGTATTATTCCTCTTCCAAACAATTCCAATAAAATTAGGTAAAACCTTCTTTGAAAAATTAAATAAAACAATTACAAAATTTATTTGGCAGGGGAGAAAGGCCCATATAAAACTAAGGCTCCTGCAGGACAGTAAAGATAAAGGAGGGTTCAGACTTCCAGATTGAGAACTCTATTATCAGGCCACAATAGAACATGGATTAAAGATTGGGTAAATTTAAAGAATAAAAGAGTGTTAATATTAGAAGAACATGACCAGCAGATTGGCTGGCATGTGTTCATCTGGGAAGGGAAAAATAAATTTCATTTGTATTTTCAAAGACATCAAATTAGAGATAACTTACTAGGGGTTTGTGTAAAACTAAAATGAAACCATTATGCAAAAATCCCAATCTGGATGTCAACTATGGCAGTTATGGTATACGTGAATGTTCTAGATTTGAACAAGACAGTGAGTTATAAAGAAATACTAGATGAACAAAGAAAATTAAAATCTAAGCAGAAGCTTGAGCTACAAAGAATACAAGTAGATTGGTGGCCGTATCAACAGATCCAAACTCGATACAAGAAAGATTCTTGTATCTATGGGATATATTTGGATCAACAGGAATTGGATAAAATCCAAAAGGGGGCAGAGAGAAAAATTATCACCAAAATGTATTTGTTAAGGTATAAGTTGGAAGAAGAAACTGTGAAGGAAACAATGATAACCTGGGCCTAAAACTTTGGATATAGTATCAGTTTGGAAGATTGGGAAAACCTATGGAAAATAAATTATAAATTAACTTTATCAGCAACTTATAAGGATAATTTATATAAAATGTTTTATCACTAGTATTGACTGCCAGCTAGACTTGCAGAAATGTTCCCCAACAATTCGGCAAGCTGTTGGAATGTGGCTATAAGCAGGGAACCTACCACCATTTGTGGTGGACCTGCTCAAAAGCAAAAAATATTGGCGGAAAATCAGAAATTGGCTAGAAAAAATTACAAAAGTGAAAATTGAACTGAAACCAGAGATATTTTTAATTAGGAATTCTAAAACAAAAAATTAGCAAAAGATCATTGTATATTATACTCCATATATTAACAGCAGCAAGACTTCCCCTTGCCCAAAATTGGAAATGCAAAAAAACTCTTCCTGACTTTATGATTATATAGAAAACTTTGGAATGTGCAGAAATAGACAGGTTGTCAATGGAACTTAAAAACAAAGAGAAGTCAGAGTGCTGTGAGATCTGGAATTTATGGTACAGTTGGTTGGAAGACATGAAATGACATGAAATGAACAAAGACATGAAATGAACAAAGAAAGATAAATAAGAATGTATGATGGAAATTAATAATTTTATTTGTAATAAGATATGTTTGTAATATACCAATTGGATGAAAACTTGTGTTACATATCAATGTAATAAGTGTGAATGATTATACATTTTACATAGCCTGAGAGATGCCAAACTGAGTGAATGCTGCCTTGCTCACGTTGCAATAAACGGAATGTTTTGTTTATTTTATTTGTGCAAATATGTTCAATAAAGTATTTTTATAAAATTTTAAAAAATAAAATAAAACAAGAAGAGCTGATAATTTAAACCAGTGGTAGCCAACCTGGTCCCTACCGCCCACTAGTGGGCGTTCCAGCTTTCATGGTGGGCAGTAGGGGTTTTGTCCCCTACTTTATATTATAAATCAACCATTACTGTGCCCAAGTGGCTGTTAGAAATTTTAGCGACCAAAAGAATACAAAGTGGCATAGTAAAATTGACTACCGATTTTAGACATAAGACTTGAAGAGTTTCAAAGAGAATGCTAAGTAAATTTGCAGCAACTGTAAGTTGCTGAAGGATTCAATGAGGTAAAGGGTGCCAAGAAGTTGTCTAAGACCAATCTACATGTTGAAGCCTGTTTCTGTTTGGAAATATATAAGGTACACGAGTATTCCATACTCCAACACACAGCTTCTGTTTTTAACAGTATAGTGACTGTAGGCGGAAAATTGTTGCGAAAGCGCGGGCCAGCCCCTTATAGTGGCTTGCCATGCAGCTTGCGGCCAATGACAGCTCTTAAGAAAGTTCCTCGGTCAAGGCGGGCCAATAAAATGGTGGCTGAATTGAACGCAACTCCGAAAGAGAGGCCCTGTTTTTGGCCAATAGTTTTAGTTATTTTGGAGAGTCTCTAAATTTCCAAAACACCCAACCCTCCCCTTTTGGTTCATCAACATTGCCGTAACGTAGTGAAGCAGGGTAGGTGGGGCTTTTTTGCGGGTTTTCCTACTTGACCTTGTGAAGCTCAGTCCCTAAGTGCTGGGTCCTTCATGTTCAGACAGGATCGCTTTTTTCTCCAAATGTCTTCTCCATGGAACCGTCCTGGAAAATGGGTGATAGTCAAGCGTTTGGCTGCTTTCCCCCTCCGCCTGGAATCTCCTCGGCCTGGTTGAGTCTGGGTCCCTGCCCGCTCCTCCTGGTTTGTTCCCTGTTGTGTTGGTGAACTGGCTGGCTGTCTCCTTCCAAGGGAAGGCCTCGCCTGCTTACCCAGATCTCTTTCTTCCGGAGATCGTCTATGGGTAAGTTGCTTTTTTGTTTTTATCTGAGGTTTCTAAATTCCCGGATTTTTGTGTTATGTCTTTTATCGTTGTTATTGGTGGTTGTCTCTTTCCCTTTTTTTATTTAATTTTGTGTTCCCCCGGGTTTTTTTTGGAATTTTATTGGTCTTGGCGGCGTGCAGTAAGTAATTAGTTCCCAATTATTCCTAGAGCGGAAGCTGGTCGAAATGGTTGCCTGCTTCCAGAATTTGTTCTGGCAATCATCCTAGTGCGAGTCGGTAAGACCAGGGCCCGTGTTGAATTTGAGTAACTGTGGAAATGGAAGCATAATGGGTCCCGGTTAAAGTTTTTTTTGCGTAGACTTGAAGTCGCCAATAGTTAAAAGGAGCATATTTTATTTGAGGAGTCAGGCGCTTTTTCACAGGTTATATAATGGGGGTTGTAGTCCTATCTAGGTGACACAATTTTCTACCCTGAGAGTTCACTGGGCCTTTTTTGTTTAGTTGGGGTGTGCTATGGTTTGATAGTGCCTGAAATTTGTTAACAGTTTGGTTAAGTTCTTCTTGGACCTCCCCCATGTCCAGTTTGTCTCGGGCCTCTTTAGTATAAACGAACCATGCAATTCAGCTAATCATTCGCGAGAAAGCTTGGATTGAGGCCGGCCGCTTTGTCAGATGGCAAGTCGGAAATTGTCCTGTGCAGCGAGGTTAATTTGGCCTCGAGAGGCTAAAAGCAATAAAACAAGGCAGCCCATTGTTAGAGACATAAGCCTCAACGACATTCCTGGCAGTCCAATGTGGTGGCAAAAAGTCCTGTTGAGTTGCTTTAACAGCGTCGGTTGTCATAGATGACAATCAAACTATTAACTTCCACCAATTTGAATATGCAATTATGAACAATCAAAAAAAATATGCCCTAGTAAAGGACCTGCCAAAAGTCAAGTGTGAATCCGAGACCAGGCGGCCTCGTGGGGTGCTCCCAGTCCCATATTTGGGTGATTGAAGGTTGTGAGGCCCGTTTCTCTTGGCACTTAGTGGCATGTAGCAACCCAGTAATTAATATCTTGTCCTAAGCCAGACCACCAGACATAGCTCTGGCCGGCTTTTGCATTTTACTATTGCCCTGGGTGGCTGAACATGAAGCATACCCACAACTTGTTTTTGCAAACTGGAGAATATAACCACTGATACCATATAAGAACACCCTTTTGGATACAGTTATAGTCTGTTTGTCCGAATGGTTTTAAAGTTTTCAAGTTTTTTTTTGGTTTCCGGCAGCCCTTTACCTACCCAATTTAATAATGCGGGCAGTTTACTGGACTTTTGGCGGTGCCCCTCTGGCAAAAATAAATTCGCAGATAGTGGTCAGTTCCCGGGCAGCGCCTGTTATTTGCCAGGGTTGGTAAATCGTTGCGAAGCGGGTTCCTTCTTCTGTTTGTTGGCAGCGGTGGTTCGACTTAATGCGTTTTTTGTCATGG
>BHFT01063850.1:0-20006 GCA_004320025.1 Laticauda laticaudata
CCTTCGGGTATTATCCCACGTCATTGTAGTGCTGTTAAAGTTGTAGCAACGTTTCAGCAGAATCTCATGTGCCATCATCAGGCTTCTGTATTCATCATCAGGATTCTGTATGTATATATATATATACATATACACACATCAGTATAATCCAACAGTGTTGGATTATAATCCAACAATTACTGATTCACATTTCCCATGGATTGTCTTCTATCCATGGAAGGGAAGCTTGGTAGATTCTAAATTTCATAATTTGTATTTATTCCTTTGGCAGACTATGTATAAGAACAAGCTGCAAAGATCTTTAGAAACACTTTTCCAATGATACATAAAAATATGATTTATAGTATTACAACTCATTAGTATTATTTATTTGCTTTTTTTTCTTATCCTGCTTCTCACATCACATTTACATTTTTGAATCATAAACATTAAATCTTTGTTATTCTTTCCAATGATCCATACTAGTGCTTTAGAAACATAATTTCCAGGTTTAGCTACAGTAAGCAAACAAATCACACAACTTAAATAAATTTAACATTACTTGTAAAAAATATTTACTATATTTCAAGAATTAGGATTCTTTCAGTCACAATCTTATTCCTATTCAATTTAGCTGATTTTAAAATGTAATGCAAAATTATAAGCACATCAAAAGACAACAGCAGAAACAGCTGCAAATTTACTCAACAGTTCTACGCTTAGCAACATTTCCATTTAATAAAATTCCTTGCTCTTCCCAAATCTATTTCAGCATTAACTTTCTATGTTTACACAAATAATGGGAAATGACAGTTTGTGGGCTGGTTCAAATTTCTTACATATTCTAAAAATTATGTCACATATGATGCACTTATAGGGATATAATTGACAGTACAATTGGCAGTGCAGACATGCCAAATGCTTCCAAAGTCAGAACCGAAATACGTATATGCCCAATTTTTTTCTCCCCTAAATTTTCGGTTAATGTACCTGTTCAAATATAAAAGCATGACAGGCTCTGTACTTGTACAGGTGGCCGATTATGTCAATGTGCAGAAATGCGGACTACAACCCTCTGCTTTTTGCTGCGTGGGAATTCAGAGCTGAGATGAATTTTTGTCAATCTCGGCCGGATCTTCCCAGGATATGAAGGCTGGGAGGGAAACGCACAACCTTCACAATGCCACCATGCAGGTAAGCGCGCTTCTCGGCAATCTTTTCCCCCTTTTGTGCTTCTGGGAAGCGATTTCAGCAACTCCCCCTCCCTATGAGTAGTGGAGATGAGAACAAGGGCGCAGTGCAACCAAAGAGCGTCAGCCAATTAAGAAAAAGATAGTCAACTATTCCTCTTTTTTCTCCTTTTCTGCTTCGAGTCCTACGCCCGTTTTCGGGGGGGAAAGCGGAGGCATCTATTTCTCGCCTCTCCTGCCGCGAAAGCGGGGCTGCCCTTCCATAAAACCAAAGCGCCTCCCGGAAGAAGGAGCGGAAAAGGCGAAAGGTTCTAGGAAAGAACCGACTCGCTTGGGGTTGCCACAGCAACGGCTTCCTCGTTGGAATTGACGGCCGCCGCCGCCGCCGCCGCCATCACAGGCCACGAGGGGGTGCCGAGGCCACGCCTGGGCAGCGCAGCGGTTTGATATTGCTGCGGGCTGGATGCTGAGGTCGAAACTGAAGTTTAGCCATGCGAGGTTAGGGATTCCCCCCTTCTTTTCCCGGCACTCGGGAATCAGCAGCCACGCGTTCATACAAAGGTGAGGGAAGAGAGCACGGTGGAAGCGTGCAACGCTGAGCTCCAATGATTCTCAATGAGCGGGAGGTAACGGAAAATTGCAGAATACCTTATGCCACCAGACTTGAAATTCTAGACCTAGAAAACTAGAACTACACCGCCTTCGGTCCGATCTAAGTATAGTATATAAAATTATACATTGCAATGGCCTACCTTTCAATGAATACTTCAGCTTCAACCATAACAACACAAGAGCAAATAATAGATACAAACTCAAGGGTAATCGCACCAAACTTGATTGCAGGAAATACTTCAGCAACAGAGTGGTCAATGTCTGGAATACTCTACCTGACTGTGGTTTCTACCCCAAAAACTTTAACCTTAGACTGTCTACTATGGATCTCACCCCTTTCCTCAGAGGTCCATAGGGGTCATGCATAAGCCTACCGTCCCTGTCCTATTGTTTCTTTTTTATTTTTCTTACATGTATCCATTTCATGTATCCATAATTATGTTTATACTTATACCTGTTATCTTATAATTGCTTGACAAAATAAATAAAATAAAATAAATAAATAAAAGCATAGCAGGCTGTGGATTCCAATCCCCCCACGTAAAGGCGATAGCTGTATGAAGCCAAGCAGATTGTCTACTAATAGCAATGCAAGATTTTGAATTCTTCAGAATGCAAGTGAGATGGAGAGGGAGGATCTGTTTGATGGATTATGATCTGAGATAATTTCCAGGCTCATCTACTGAATTGTGGGCCATAATCTTCCATGTTCAACCAAATAGGACATGTGATGCCTTCAAGTTGCACTTTGGATTTTCTCTAGGACTCCTGAAATAATCACAGTTATTGACTTGCTGAAAACCCCCCATTTTGATATAATAAATCCTATCTATTTAATTGGATCGATCTCCATCTAGCAGAAATTACCTAGAAATTTTTTAACTGGCATTTTTGCAGAGTTGATGATTTATTAAAGAGGAAAACCTTAGAGCAGTGTTGCTCAGTCTTGCAACTTTAAGAAGTGTGAACTTTAAATTCCCAGAATTTCCTGGGAAACTCTGAAGTCCACATATCTTAAAGTTACTTAGATTGAGAAACATTTCCTTAAAGTATGTATCTGCATATTGCTTTTGATAGAGAAGAATATTTGTAGCTCACAGTTGAACTGTGATGTCCTTGGTGTCTCTCTGAGATTGGTTGTTTTCCTGCAGATGTTTCATTCCCCAACTAGGTACTACAAACTCTGATAAACAAGCTAACAGTAAACAAAAGCCTAATGAAGGAACCACCAAGAACACTTCCACCCACACCGACAGGACAAGCCGTTAGTATATAAATTGAGAAAAATCCAACTCCCTTCTAGCACTGAAGATGTTATCTATTTGGGTGTGGGAAATCATTGTACACACATACTCTGACAATAAAGGTTTGAACTTGAACTTGGTAATGAAAGAAAATGGGCTCAAGAGAGCAACAAGGACCCACATAATCTTTTGATGCGCACTAGGAACAGAATTGCAATCTATGTTGATTTTTTTAGTTTAAATCACAGCTTTTATCAGCTGTCACAAGCTGAGGTATTAAACTAAGGGTTATATTTCAGATGGGAGAATTACATACCCAGTAGTGTATTAACCATTAAGCAGATTAAGCACATGCTCAGGGCACCAGGCCCAAAGGGGGCACCACAAAGTTGAAAATATGGTTTCGTTTGTACAGTATGTACAAAGGAGGGGAGCACCAAGATTTGTCAGTGCTTAGGGCACCAGTGAGCCTTAATCCGCCATTGTAGATACCCATCCTTGTGCCAAAATATTTTTTTTTCAAGCAGAAAAATTGCTTGCAGATACAATCATGTATTTTAGGCTGAATAACATGGCTCTTTAAAGCTGGAATGCTCTTTTAAAAAGTATCCACCCTTCTCAGATGCTTCTCTGCCTGCCTTCTAACTGTAGCTTAAGCAAAGTCCATCTTTGAAGTACCCAAGACTCTGTTGGGCTTAGCTGTCACAGGACCTTGCCCCAACTGCACCTACATCAGTACAACAACCTCTTTTTTCTTCATGACAATGTCCTTTTCTCATCCTCAACCAGTATAAATACATGAAGTAACCACAAGACTGGCAGCCCTAAATCCTTAGATTTTATAGTTAGTTACACCTTCAGTGGATCATTATTCTTGATTTATGTCTTGCTGTCAAAGGATAACATTACTGGGAGACAAGGGAAATTACTAGCTTTTTTCTTTACAAATATGTTTAAAAGTTGAGGTTTGAAAGCATTATACTGTAGATTTTAAGAAATTTTACCAGACACCAAATGTGGTATAGAACAGGCAGTCATACTTTTGTGTTTCTATGGATATATTTTTGTAGACCTCACATGGTATAAAATAATAATTTTGTAATAATTTATTACCTGTATATGCTGGCTGACTCCCAAAAACTCTGAGCAATTTACAAATTATTTAAAACATTAAAAATAAGGAAACAAAAAGAAGGGTAAAGGTGGCAAAATGACAAAAAAGTAAACATAAAAATAAATTATAATTAAAAAAGTCAAATGTGGCCTAATCGAATAAATGGAAAATGTGCTTTCCTCAATTATAAACCCATTAATATAGTAATAATATAGTAATAATGAAATATTTAAATAAAGTCAGAATATTCCATAAGAGTCAGGGAAAACCTGATATGATTTAAGGATAGAACTAAAACTATAATTCAAATTACTATCAACACCAAAAAATCCAAGTGACTGAAAATTATTAATATTTTTGGTGGGGAATATAGCAGACAACTCTTAAGGATATTACAATATTGTTCATGGGGCTATCTGGATATTTATGCAAAATATTTAAGTTGGCACAAAATAAGATGGAATTGTGTGTTATCATGGTTAATGACAGTACATATTATACTTACTGGTTCCCAGTTTTCTTCCAATATGATTATGTCTTGGGGCTGTACTATGTGGAAGAATATCTGCAACATGTATTAAAAAGGAATTAATAAAGTCCTGAATTCATAAAGTAAGGCCCTACTCCTCAGTGGTGGGATTCAAAAAAATTTACTATCAGTTCTGTGGCCGTGGCTTGGTGAGCGTGGCAGGGGAAGAATACTCTAAAATCTCTATTCCCATCCCACTTCAGGGAAAGGATACTGTAAAATCTCCATTCACTCCCCACTCCTGGGGGAATGTTACCACTGGTTCTCCAAACTACTCAAAATTTCTGCTACTGGTTCTCCAGAACTGGTCAGAACCTGCTGAACCACCTCTGCTATTCCCAATGTTTCAGGTGCCTACTTGGGGTGGGTCATTTGAAGTAGGTACTCCAAGATAAGGGATGCTGTTTCCAGAATTGTCCATGTAGCATCTGTTTCAGCCTAGAGCTTTTTAATTTCTAGAACTTCATCTGATATATAGCACTTTAATTAGTCTGTTTCAATTTTAATTGTTGCTTCTTTAAATTGCATTTTTAATCTTTAATTTTAATAATTTTATTTGTTTTTACAATATGTTATACTACTATACTGAAAGCTTTCAAGAGCTTAACTAACACGTTTTTAGAAATAATAACAAAGGAGGTTGTATATTTGCAGTGTTTAATATAATAGATTTTGATTGTGTTTCAGTCTGTGGAGGAAAAATAAAGGGCCTGGTTTCAGAAGATTATGTCCGAAGAGTCAAATAAGGACAAGCAGTACATAGAACAATTAACCAGTGAAAATGACAACTCAGTATGTTTAACCTTCAGTTTTTTATATTCTTCTAACATCTAATTAATTAATTATAGGGCTTGTATGCACTTTAAACAAAGCTGATTCTAAGCTATATAATCAATTTATTTGTTGAAGGGAGTATAGCATAGATAACTAATCCTTTCCTATTGGATATTTCCTCATATGAATTTAAATTGCATTTGCCTAGGTAATAGATACCATAACAATTATTTAAAATATACAGTGTGCACTTCGTTGCATTATCTGTGCAGTATTTTCTCCACATTACGTTTTTTACATTCAATTTATAAATCTATGCAGTTTATAAAATCCAAATGTACTAACCCCAACATTGTAGATTAAATTAAAGAATATTTGTAGTCATTCTCCTATTCAAATGGATATGGATTGCAGTGGGGCTATGTGAGGTTGCTTTTTGTAGATTTAATTCTGCATTTAACACAATTCTTCCACATAGACTAATGTCTAAACTTATGGACCTTGGGCTTTCTTATTCAATCTGCCTTTGGATTATGGATTTCCTGTTTGGCCGCTCTCATGGGGCCAGATAAGATAATCATTCCTCCTCAGCCCTTATTCTTAACATTGTACACTACAGGGTTGTGTGTTGAGTCCTTTACTCTATACTCTGTATGTACATGACTGCATTCCCACTCACGCTAGTAATACTATTATTAAATTTGCAGAAGATACTACAGTAGTGGGACTCATCTCCGTGGGGGGGGATGAGTCTTTCGAGACCGGTGGCTTTCATGGTGTGGAGACAGTAACTTAGTCCTTTACACCAATAAGACAAAGGAGCTTATGGTGGACTGCAAAATAATAGATCAGACATCCAGCCCTTGATTATCAATGGAGAGCAAGTGGACCAAGTGGTCAGTTTTAAGTTTTTGGGTCTTATCATAAAAGAGGACCTGATGCTCACATTGCAGCGCTGATCAGAAGAGCCTAGCAGAGATTTTACCACCTGAGACTTCTCAGGAAACAACAACTGAATGACAAATTGCTGGTGATCTTCTACTGCTGCACTATAGAGAGCATTCTAACTTACTGCGCCTATGTATAGTTTGCCAATTGCACAGTGGCAGATAGGACAGCACTCCAGAGAGTCAACATCATTTCTCAGAGGATCATTGGCTGACCTCTCCCCTCCTTGAAAGAGCTTTATAGCTCCCGCTGCCTTAAGAAAGTTCAAAACATTCTTAAAGATCCATCTCATCCTAGGCATCCTTTTTTTGAACTATTACCATCTGTCAGGCAGTATAGGACAATACAAACAAGGACAAATAGGCTGAAAAATGGGTTCTATCCCAGCCCAGTAACTATATTGAATTCTACTGTATAGTGTAATACTAATGCAGTATCAGGGGTTCTCAATTCAATCGTATAGAAAGTGAAGGATGTGTGTTTTTGTTTTATTTTTATGGTTTTCTTATGTATGATATACACTGAAGATGGCATTGAATTTCATTGTACGAGATGCAATGGCAATAAAGTAAACTAAATGCCACATATCCAGATACAGAAGTTTTCTATAAATAATTAATATTTCCTTGTGCTTAATAACTTTAGTAGAAAATAGAATATATTCATATTTCCTTCTTTATCACCATCATTTTTATGCTATCTCCATCAGCAGATCATGATCTAATAGAAACAACAAATTAATAAAACAATGATCTAACAATCACAACATAAATTTATAAAAATATACTTCAGTCATTCCTTAGCAAACTAGACCTGAGCACTTGTCTGGAATCTATTATACAAGACAGGATTACCTTTATAGCCTCATTAATAGGCCATAATGTCAATAGTCTTGTTGCAGATTAAGGGGCTCGTGCTGAAAAGGTCTTCCTCTAGATTTTCACTTGACATCTAAGAAGGTAACCTCATCAAGTTCTCTCAGCCTGTTTGTACCAGATGGGCAAAATCTACCTGGTGTAGGAAGCCTCAAATATCGTACTTCAGAGGCAGTCACCTTAATTCATAGTAATCTTGCCTTACCATAGATATAAGATGTGTTGAATTACAATTCCTTCCCCTCCCACCCCTGTGAAATGCTGATACTACTGTGATAGGAATTGTAGTCTATTACTGTATACAACTAAAAGTTACAAATAGTTTGACTTAAATATTACTCTCTGCTTTGATCTCTAGCAATTCATCCTGTGCACTTTACCAAATGTATACTGGGATTAACCTGTATTTATTTATTGAGGAAATGTATATGATCACCTTATATATGACAATCCCAGGCAGCTCACAATGACACTCAACAGCTAATATCGCAATACATTTCTAAAAGAGTCTCACAACATATTTATATGCCACAACTTCCAAACAACTTTACATTTAGATTTAGATTTCCTGGTCTCACTTCCATCTAATCCAATGCCTGGGTAAAGAATGAAACCTTCATTCATTAGCTTCAGAAAGGTGGGAGCCCTCTGAATCTTAAAGGGGAGATTTTTCAAAAGGGTTGGGGCTATCATGAAAAATGTGTCTGAGATCCCACCATATTGCAACATTTGAGAGAAAATACTGGAGCACACTCACCGCATTTGATGCTGTAGGATAGGTCATCCTGGTAGTTCAGGATGCCTAATAATATGCATATTTTTCATATTGCATTCCAAAGCCTAGGATCCATTTTTCTTTTCATCTCATTGGTTTTTCTAGTTTTGTCCCGCAAAATTAAAAATTAAGCATGCATTTTCTATTAATCGTTATTTTTTACCAAATTGTTAATTTTCATTTTGCATGAAAGAATCACATTTTCCCTTTTATTTTATTTGTATTTTAGGATGATGATTCCTTTATCCCATACGTAGCAGAAGATCTTGAGCAGTGTGCATTTGTTGCAGGTCTGAATCGTTCTATTTCTTGCGAACTGAGGGTACATATATGGATAACATTAAAAATGAATTGCCATGTAGGTGTAACAAAAGGTTGGCATACATAATACCTTCTAAATATATTGGAACACATCTGAAGAAATTGTACTCACTTTTTTTGTTGATGAATTATCTCTTATATTAAGAAATAACATACTGAATAACATACCTATATGTTCATTATAACTGGAATTTTAATTAGTATCCCAGAAAAGGAATTCAGAAAGTGTAATCTACATATGTTAAAGCTATGATGATAAGAAAATATATCTAATTCTAATTTACATAACAATACTTACTATCTTGCCATACTTTTCAAGCCTTACAAAGTATTCTTGCTTCGATTGTGTCCATCTTCTTTTTCATGCATTGCCTTTTCTTCATTAAATTTCTTCCCTCTCAGTTTTTCAGGAAGTTATCAACTCAGTTTAATTATGAATGTCCTTGGTTGTCCCCTTCTCTTAACTCATTAACTCTGTACATGTTTGTTTTCCAGCTTGGGTTGTTCTCTCTTTATGACCAATCTATCTCAGCATAATTATTTCATACTAGTTACATATTCATTTAGCTTCCATTCACTCCTGAATCTATCTATTTTATTATTTATACTTGTTAAGTACACCATTCCTATTGCATTAAGTTACTGTTTCAATTTTTCTGATATATCTAATTTCCAATGGATTGTGAATAGAAGCTTATTCTACTTCATTCAGCAAACATTTATTTCTTGCAAAAAACATGTAATTCCTGCCAGCATTTGTATATCTTCAGATTTCCCCAATTGTTTTCTTACCTTAATCAAACATATCAGCAAGGTGTATACATTCATCTATTTTGTCTAGTTTTAACTATTTATGTAGCATATGTAATCACGCACTACATTTTCCCTGACAAAAACTAATTACAATAGACTTTGAGACATTAATTTTCAGTTACATGTCTTGCTATACATTGATATCATCCAAGTTCTGAAAAACATGACATCATCTGTATTAAGAGATATACGTATATTCACATTTCCAACCTGTACACCTCTAACGTGTCAGACTCCAAAAGTCAAGAAAGGCACATACAAATTCTTCGAAATAGTTTCCTTTATCATTCTCCTCCTACAGACAGAAATCTTGCCAAACTAAAGCAGACTACTTGCATCATTAAAATATACTCTGAGAACTCCTAAGGAAGAACCATTTTAATTATCTCTTTCCCATACAAACTTAGTTTTCTTTTGTTCCTCTGGAATGCACTCCCTCCCTCCTGGGAATCCAGGCTACATTCCACCACAAATGTCACCAAAAAGCATTCTGTCTATATTTATTTATAAATACATTAAAAACTATCGCTCACTACATTCAGCAGTTACTTTCAACTCCAATCTTATACAAAACATTCCAAAATTCAACCTTATCATCACATATTTTATATGAGTAAACACATGTACAATTAATTTCCTTTCTCACATGGCTACATTTCTCAGTGACTTGCTGAAAAATACAAAAACATAGCTCACAGACACACACACACACATAAAATGCTCTTTCCAACATGCCACCATTTTAGTTTATTGCTTTTAATTCCATTCACTCTGCTCATGGTTCCTAACTTAAGATTCCTTTTCCGCGCTTCAATTTTATTTAATTTTCATCAGAATAGTTCTAAATGTTCTATGCCCCTTCATTTTAACTATTTTTACTTCATTCTTTGCAATCTTTTTTTCTGTACACTATAAGTATGTTTCTATCATCCAATATAATTCCATCATATGTCTCACTTGTTTCATCATTCTGTCAGGTTTCCTTTTTCATACTTCCAATTGAAAGAATAACTCCAGTCTTCTGTGGCACTCTGTAACATTTTTTTCATTCTGTGTTCACTTTTCACAGCTTCTTAGGTCAATTTCATTCATTTTGTTGGGAAATTCATCTATATTCTAATAGCTTTTCGTACTTAGATATTTTATTCCTATTGTTTTCCTTCCACTTTAGGTTCTTTCACTTTTTTCCTTTACCTTCAAATCCATTTTCCTCAAGTTCCTCTTGGCACTACCAGAACTGGTCTGTTCTACATTCAGAACTATTTTTGTTTGTTTGGGTCTTTGAATGATCCAAATAATAGTAAAAAAAATAGTTAAAAAATTAGATCATCTTGTTCCCATTCATTTATTCATGTTACATCACAGAATATTTTCTCCTAGTTGTATTGATTCAGATTATTGCAAATCAGTCATCTTTATTTTTCCACTGCTACTATGCAATTCTTGCCAAAGTATGGATTCTTTCAAATATGACTTCATCAAACTAGATAATACCATATAAATGACTAACCCTTCACTCAAAGTCTAGTCTTATAAAATAAATTATGCATTTGTTTTATGGAGCACTTTCTGCTGCTATTTTGGCTAATTTGCAGCTTTTGCAAAGCTTGCAGTATGCCACAATCATAGCTAATATTTTTATTTCGGATATAGAGATGACAAAATTCTTGATTTGTTTGAATAACATAATTCCAAGATCAAAAACTCTGGAAATTAACAAAAGAATAATTTATTACTGTCTTAAGATCAGATTCTAAAAATCAAATGCAATCTGCCACAACATCACAGTGAATAACTTACTTCTCCTGTTGGATCTGAATATGGAGGAGGTTTATAGCATTTAACAATCATATAAGTGATTTCAGGGCACTTAAGTTTTAGGAAAAACATTTAAATTATATTAGTCAGATCAATTTATTTCTACTTATTCATAAGTCTACATATTAAGGGCTGGGTTAAGTGTGAGAACACAATTCTTTGAAAAATCTGTATTTCAGAAAAAAGGGGAACTGTTTAAATTTACCATCCATGATTGCAGAGGAAAGGGTATTGAAGCATCAAGATCAAAATTGATCAGTGATCAACACATGCACACATTTGTCTTACAGATTCTTTTTGTGATCAACTTTTGCCACGTACCACACAGATTTTATTGGAATATAACTCTGGAAAATGGGTGCCACGACTTCGTGAACCACGAGATTTATATGGCCTTTCTTCTACAGGAGATCTACACTTAGTACGGTGGCCACATCAATATGAAGTTATCAGAGAAAAAATTAAGCATATTGGTAAATAATTATTTAGTCTTTTCTAATGTGACGTTTTTCTTGATAGGTCACAAAGAAATATTATTTCCAATAAAGCACTTTCTGACTTGCTTCAAGTGCTTAAATATTTTTTTCTTTATTCATCACTTTGCATTGATGCAGTTAATTCATCTTTCAAATTTAAATGTAAAGAAATGCAAAACTGCATTATAGATTAGACATTTTAAAAGAAATGAACAGTTCTAACAATTGACTATTACTATTCAACTATATTAAGCCTAAAAATTCTTAAAAATTGTACACCTTTTTCTGATCATTGGAGCAATCTCAGTTACAGTTCTATACTAGTTGCAAGAGGATAGGATTGCAATAATGCAATTGTGCCTATTTGGATAATCCATTGATATAGTAATGAATGTGTTATTGCTCTGATTTGATCAACCAAACATTTCTTTGAATTAATTGCAATGGCAGTCTGAAAGATTGAAGTTAGACATGCAGATGGGTTTAAAGCATTGCAGTACGGAACAGCAGAGTCTTCATGATGACACAAGCATTTTATGTGGTCACCAACCCTAATTTCCTTGCTCTGTGGAGTTTTAAAAGAGTAACACTTTTGCTCCAAAGGGTAACTGAGATAAGAAGAGACACTTAGAAAGATAGAATGTAATGTCATGATTTTAGCCTTATCATCTCAGACAACAGGCATCCCCTACAAAGGGAACTGGCCTTGGCAAAATAGAGTACTATATGAATACTTTTGAATATCTACTTTTAATTTAATTTCAGATACATCAAATGAGGATAATAAAAATTAATTTAACACTCTTGAGATGACACCTGACCTTTTATTTTGAAGACTCGTCAGCTTTTGTGAATTTCCATTTTTGTTGTGATTATAGGCCAAATTCAAGAACAGTAGCTTTTAGCCAACCTGGATAATTGATCTTGAGAAACAAAGAAAAGCTAGAATCTGTTGAATATTTTGATTGTGAACACCAAGAAATTTCAGAACTGTATATGGGGAAATTTTCTACATTGAAACAATTAGTGGCAAACTGTTTCCTTACTTTTGCCAACTAAACAATATGGAAATGTCCATCTATTTACTAGAAATTGTGTTGGAAAGAAATTTATATTTGTTTCAAGTTGTATAGGATCTTAAGCCCATGTCACACTGGCCAACGGATGCAAAAAGGACACAGCGGATGAGCAAAATGTTCCATCCGTTTCGCTCTCAATAAAGGGCAAAAATTATGCAATAACGGGAGCGCATACCGACGCCGGGGAGACAGAGGGGGTCGCAAACGCGGATGCGCGAACGGAAGCCCGGCGGATGGACAGTGGATGGGGACGGATGGCGCAATGGCAGGGCTTCCGGGGGGCCTCAGAAAGCGGGACGCGGAACTGGGATACAGCGATGCACAGCGGATGAAGCGGATGCACTAGCGGAAGCCTAGCGGATTGCCTGGCGCTAATTCTGCGCATGCGGGGTGGGATGCATTGCATCAGCCCCGCGGATATAACGCAAGCAGCTCGGAAGCAGGTCGCCATTCAGAGAAGACCTGCTGCCAGACACATCGACTGCCTTGCCTTGTCTGCTGATGTCCCTGGAGCCTGTGGCCCAGCCTTGCAGCCAGCCTGCTCCAGCCTTGCTGAGCTTCTACAGCCTTTGCTGGGACCAGCCCTGCCTACAAGCTCCTGCCAGCCTGCCTGCAAGCGCTTGCTGCCAGCCAAGTCGTGCCTGCACCCCCCGCCTTTGCTGCCTGCCTTCCTCCGCACTTGCTTCATGTGTGCCTGCCAGCCTGGTGGCTGCCTGCCTGCAGCCCCTGCCAGCCTTGGTGCCTGACTCCCTGCCAGCCTTCCTGCCAGCCTTCTGCCCAGCCTTGGTGCCTGCTGCCTGCAAGCTGCTGCCAGCCTTCCTGCCAGCTTGCTCTGTCTGCCTGCCTTCCAGCCTTGGTGCCTGCCTGTCCCTGCCAGTCTTTCCTGCAGCCTGGTGCCTGCCAGCCTCCCTGCCAGCAGCAACTACAAACCAGTGCAGGAAAGCACAGCAAGCCTCAGCCATCTGCTGCCCAGCCCATGGCAAACGAGGGACAGGGCTTAGCCATCCCGCCCCTGGCCCTCATCTGGTTCGCTGGGGCTTCTGCAGCACCGGGCGCTCTTCTTGGGTGGGCGCCTCTGTGCTGCTTACTGCTTTGGAGGAGCTGTAGATGACAAAGCACTCCAGCCACCACCCTCCACAGCACCTGCACCCTTCACGCCTTGGACTGAGCGATCCAGAGGAGTGCCAGAGACTCATTTTGTCTCATAGCTTGTTGTAATAAAGTCAATTAGGATTCACACACTTGCTTCATTTATTTTTTTTAATAAAGTCTTGGTTGAAATTTTAGAAATGTTTAAGCCTTTGCATGGGATGGGTTGCAGTGGGATGGCAGGATACTTTGGGATGGGTATTAGCTATGGATAGATAAACCTCCAGTGCAACATAGTGGGCTGTATGGTCACCCTCCAGCTGCCACACCTTTGGCCCTTTATTATCAATAATAATGTAATAATCATCCACACATTTGACACAAACACAACTCTTATAAACGCCCTGTTCATGTGTAGGCCCATCCAACATACATGGCCCAATCTCATAGGTGATGAGACAGGCTGACAGGAAGCATCCATTAGCATCTACCATTCTGTCTTGCCACTCCACTGCTCCAGCGGGGGAGTTGCACCAGTGTCTCAGGAGGTTGCGCTGCTTCTTCACTTCATGTGAGCTTTGTTGGGCCTTGCACATCCTCAGTGTCGATCAGGGTTCGCCCTTGCCTCCATTCCGCAGGCTCCATGTCCCCATTTCCTTGTTGGAGGTCCACGAGCCTGTTCTGCAAGACTGGGTAGCGGGTGCGCATGAGATTGTGCAGGATGCAGCAGCTTCCATGATCCTCTCACGGTCTCTGCGGCGATGCTGCATGGTGTGAGAAGTACCTGGAACCTGTTGGCCAGGATGCCAAAGCGTTCTCCACCACCCGCCTTGCCCTGGACAGCCTGTAGTTGAAGATCCTCTCTTCACGGTGAGGATTCTGGAAGTGTGGGCTTCATGAGGTAGGTTCTGAGGGAGAAGGCGTCTACACCTATGATGAAGTAGGGCACATCTTGTGTGTCGTTGGGCAGGGGTTCGTGATCTGGAAGCCCATGATGAGGTTGCCTTCCAGCTCCTTGAGGTGACTGGCATTGTATACCTGGGCATCTGAAGATGAGCTGTTGCCTGAAGCATCGATGTACATGAACTTGTAGTCAGCATCGACCATGGCGAAAGGATGATGCTGAAGAAGCCTTGGAGTTGAAATAAGTGGACCCCGACTTGGCTGGAGCTTTGCAGGCCACGTGCTTCCCATCTATGGCTCCAACGGTGTGTGGTAAGTTCAACTTTCTGATACCACTGCTCTGCAACTTTTTTCATCCTTCTTCAGTGGAGGGTACTGGAGTAGCTCCTCCTTGTATTCTTCGATGATGGCCTGCACCACTTCTCTGACCACAATGCTGATGGTGTTGGATGGCACCTTCAGCCGTACTGCATGCTCCTGTAGGAGGTCCCTGAGGCCAGGTGCACAGAGTGAGTGCCACCTTGAGCCCAGGTTCCAGGCTGGGCCGGAAGCTGGTGTTTGCCTTGGTCAACCTGGTGTCAGCCGCTGCACAACTTCGTCAAAACATGCTGGAGCATCCTCATGAAGTTCTGGAACGCCCGAGTGTCTTCGCTCTGAGCTCCACCATCAGCTTGTTGTACAGTCCGTCCTCTGCTTTCTTGCGAACCATCTTCGATCCAGACTCTTTTTGGGTGGCTCCTTTTCTGCTCACAGTAGAGTTCACAGAGCCTGCAGATGCTTTGAACTGTTGCAGAACGATGGTGGCTGCCGAAAGGACTTTTTGCAATCCACAGTGGACATGACTGGATGCTGTGGAAGAGGAAGATCCAGATGAAGGCTGCAGAGTCTGCACAGCTGCTACTGTTCTGAAAGTGAGATGCAGGCGAGTTGCTCCCCCTTTTTATAGGCAGTGTAGGTGTCCCTTTGCATCCTCTAGGCATCCTCTAGGCATCCTGCAGACATCCTTAATATCCAGATAGGTCCCCTCTGCAACGTTTTTTCCGTTTTAAATGCTTTGTTTCCACTTGGTATCCGTTCTGCATCCGTTCTGCGTCTTTCCTCTTCCTCCCTGCGTCCGAGCAGATGCAGTTGCACGGTGCCTAGCGGAATAGCGGATGCATAACGGATGCATAACGATGCGTAGCGGATGCTACGAGAGAGACGAATGGAACATTTTCCGTGCGAAAAGTTTTAGGCAGCCCAAAACTTTTGAGCGGCATGAAACGTCCATAAATGGATGCTGGAACGGATAGAGAGGAAGCCAAACGAGAGGCAGTGAGTACATCGCGTTTCGAAGATGCAAGGTTTTTTGTCATTTTTTTACATCCTCTTTGCATCCGTTGGTTCGGTGTGACATGGGCTTAAGCAAAAGGAATTGTGCAGGATTTTTTTCTAATGAAGTCTTGAGTTCCTGTGATGACACCTTCTGGCAAAAGCAGTCTTCTGCTATTTAAAATCAAATCAAATAACTTGAAGGTGGATTATATATTGCCTACCAATTGTGGCAATCCCCAGATATAACAAAGGAAGCATGTATATACATTTTTATGTTAACATATTTCTATTTATAGAATATTCTACCAGTACAAATACAGCGGATAACAGGGACTTGCTGATACACACTTCATTTTTTTAACTAGTCATCTTGTTCCTATATTTTTTTTTCTTTTCATGACCCTGTAATCTCTTGATTCTGGGTGGAGTTGGGGTGCTGAATGGAGCCGAGCATTTGCTGGCTAGATGCCCTTCCTGATGCCTATATGGAATTCGCAGCAGATGTTTTATATTTGTACCCTGAGAGAAAAACATCTGCTGCTACCTAGGATTAAACTCTCAACTTTCCATATAATTATTTTTTATAAATTTTCTTCCTATTCTTAATAACATGTCAACATTGATGTTACTGTATAACTTGTTAACAATATAAGGAAGAACGTTACCTAACTTAAGAATTTTATCATAACTGCTCAGTAAATTTCTGTTGCTCAGGTTATAAAATTAGCCAATGCTAAGGATCTCACTATGGAACAAAATTGATCAATTTATTTTTTGTTTTTGAAAAGATAAAATGAAGGCCCATCAGTATGTCTTTTTTATTTAAAAAAATTAAGTTCATTGTCTTCTTATAAACAGGAATAAAAATATCCTGCACTTTGCACCTTAAAATATATTTTTATTTTTGTTTTTTTACACAGTATTTTAAGGCTATTTTCTTTCTTTTTCTTTCCAGAATGGATTCCATCTCATCCGGAGCCTCTCTATGATCCCACAGGTTTAGAGTTTGAGCCTCAGTGTTTGGATCCAGGGGAAGGTGCTGTCGTGTATTTAGCAGATGAAGGTTTGACCAGATTTTATTGAGAACACATATAACTTAATTATTTACATCTTAATTGTACAAAGTAATTTTCAAATAGAATTCTACATGCAAATTCTAAGACAAAAGACAAAAAAGTTCTAGAATGTAGAATCCTAAATTTTAGCATCAGAATCTTTGTAACACTAAATGTACAGCATTTTCCATAATCCATGCCACAAATCTTTTGAAGTGCATCAGTTTTAATAAATTAATTTTCTTTCTGCCAGAATTAGTTCTTTTCTTTGGTTATCCTTTTAGTTAATGTAACAAATCATTAATTTTTAAAAGGTTTTATTGTGCCAAGTAATAGGATTAGTGTTTTTGAAGATAATTTATACCTTGTTACCTCCTTAAGAGTTTAATCCAATCAAAACTGTAGCTTTATTCTCTTTCCTTCCCTCTCTCCCCTTCCTTTGTCTCCCCCTCCCCATTTTTAAACATCCTCAGAACTGCGTTCTCTTATATATGTCTCTTGGCTACTTCTACCTTTCTGTGATTGTTCTTATTGCTTCACTGAAATGATTTTAAATTTTAGATTTTTGAAGGATGAGAGAATAAAAGAGTAGTGGTGAAGATATGTCTTATATAATTATGGTTAAGATGCTAATCAGTTTGATAACAGCCACATTCTGCTTTAATCATTCAAATATTTTGTTTTTAAGCGCTTGGCTTGAATAGAAAAACTGCATTTTAAATTGACTCTAGTGTAATATCTCCTTAGCTTTCCTGTCTGACTTCTACTACTAACCCTTTAATTACCTTATGTCTAGAGCTCGATTTCTTGAAGTTCTTTTTTTTTCTTTGTAAGACCTTTATTAATCTAGAAGACTTTCCTTGTCATTATGTTTCCAACCAATACTGTCCTGAGATTTCTTTTGCCAAACAAGCCCACAAGTGGAATCCATTTTATGACTGCCTTGATCCACTGCCATCAGTTTTTCTTGCTATGTGATTAGTCCATTTCCATTGCAATTCTTTTACTCTCTTGATGACATTACATACTTTCATTTGTTCTTTAATCCACGTGCAGAACTTTCTATCTTGCCAAGCATGCATCTTTTCATGGCTCTTTGTGCCACTTGTAGCTTTTGTATCAACTGTGAGTTTATTGTTCATGTTCACTGGCAGGTGAACAGCAGGTAGCACACACTGATTGAAAAGCATCGGGGAAGATTGTTCTTGAAAATTATGCTTAGCTTGCCGAAAGTCTGCCAAGCACATTTAACTCACCATTCAATTTGCTTTATTGTATTGCCTTCCTTTGAGGAAATTCATACATATAGTGGTCTACAATGACTAGTTCTTTTCCAGATATATATTTTTTTCTTTCTTTGGTAAATTTATTAAACATAACCTGCCTTTTTCAGGTTTATTGTTAAGCCAGTGGTTCTCCTGCTTCATGCAGGTCTTGTTACGTAGCTCTTCTGGGTCTTGTGAGCAGAAAATAACATCATCTGCAAATCTTAAATGTTTTAAATAGGGGCCATTGACTTTTCTTCCATCTTTTGCCCATTCTAGTTTGTGAAATACTTCTTCAAGGCAGGCTGAGAAAAGCATAGGTGATATTGTATCACCTTTTTGTTCTACGTTGCTTTCCACTTTAACATCATTAAGGTAAATTGTTGCCATTGTTTTTTCATATATTTATTGTAGTAAGTTTATGCAAGCAGTATACATCTTGGTTGAGCAATGCATTAATTATTGCTTGCTGGAATACTGAGTCAAGTGCCTTTTTTTTAAAATTTTTATGGATTTCATAAACAAACATACACAAACAAAACACAAAAACATAAAAACACTAAAACTTCTTTTTTGGTTATTATTTTTTTTTTTTTTTTTTTTTTTTTGTTTTTCTTTCCTGGGTACATAATCTTTTTATAAAATAAATTCATTCATGCTCACTTTTGTATCCCATTCCATATCTTATTTACCATCAATGTTTTCTATATACTTTCCCCTCTTTAACTCTTAATTCTATTTAATTTTATTTCATCTTCATTTAATCATTAGCATATATCTTTTGTCTGTCTATTTTTCAATTTCCTATATCTTTCTCAATTACACACTAATTATTCTCCTGTACTCATGAGAGTAGAGACGTCTTAAAATTTCCCTAAATAAACTTAAAAATCATATACTTACATCTGATTCTGCTGTACATTCTAAAGCTACAACTATATTAAAAATTAAAAAAGTAAACAAGTTTAATAAATTAAAACAATAACGATACAAATTAAAGCTCTATATTAAGATCATTTTCAAACATATTTCAAAAAATACAATTAAAAATCTATGTACTTTTGATCTCTTTTCATCATATCTTTTACTCCCTATTCTCGAATAAATCTTTTCTTTTAACATCTGTTTCAACTTTTGTAACTCTTCCTTTTCTTCCTTCTTCTCCAGTCCTCCTTACCCCTTTGTCTCTTAATCTCCACCTCGTATTCCCTCAATTCTACATTTTATTACTTCTCCCTCTTTTTCACCCTCTTAATCTATTTTATTTATTCATCTAAATTTAAATCATTATGCATATATCTTTCTGTCTGTTATTCAATTGTTCATTATCTTTTCTCAAAACATAATATTTCTCTATAAATCACTGGGATGGAATTAACGCCATTTTAAATCTCCTAATTATTTTCATTATGATCTTGTTTGTACATCGAACTACATACTAATTTATATAAATAAAAGAAATAAGTTTATGATATATTAAAACAATAAATCCAGCAATTAATTCTCAATTATAAATCCAGTTTCTGAACATATTCAAATATAAATACAACAAACAATCTGGTGTATTTGCAAATTCTTTTAATCATATTTTTTTACCACTACTTCTAAATAAATCTTGTCTTTACATCTTGTTTAAACATTGTAATTTCTTTCCTTTTCCTTTCTTCTTCTTCCAATCTTCCTTACCTCCTTGTTCTTAATCCCACTTCTAATTCCACTTTCTGTATCCTCTATTCTGTTGCTATTCTGACATGTAGTCAATTTTTATTCCTTAATTTTTTTTCCTTGTTGGTTGTTTTTTTAAAATCTTAATTCTCTCATCTCTCTTCCCTC
>BHFT01063854.1:0-16553 GCA_004320025.1 Laticauda laticaudata
TAGATTTGAGATGATAATATGAACTGTTATAAAACAAATTAAGTAAAATATGGATTATTTCATAAAACATGAATGAAGAAAAGTATGGTCAAATAATTGATTAATAATGATATTAAGAATGTATTATGTTATACAAATGTATTATGTATTGAATATTTGATTTAAAATACAAGATTATATACAATGTAATTATAATTGAAGACTGTGAAATGGAAGCACAAAACAATTAGTAAACCAACTGGCACACTGTATGTACATATACTGAAGATGACTTGATGTTTTTATGTTTTGTTTGTTTATGTCTGTTTTAAAAACCAATAAAAATTAAAAAAGGGGGGGGATAAGTAGCTCATGTGTGAAGTCTAAGACTACAAGATTAATATCTTGCTTTTTAACTATTCATTACTGGACATTTTATTGAAAAAAACAAAACAAAAACACAACCTATATTTTATCAAGTGCAACAGACTGCTATATAGCTTAAAATAACTTGAGTTCATTACTCTGAAACAGTCTGCTTGTTCCTATTTATCAGGATATTCATCTTTTATCTTCTATTAAGAAACCAAGGAAAGAAGAGGAAAAGACTCAGATTCTACCAGTCTCCTTAACAGCCTCAGAATGAATTTACTAAAATCTCCAGGAACCAGGAAATCCAAGAAAAAATAAGATATAATAAATATCTGTTTTGAGAAGTAATAACTCACTTGAGATCTGATAGATCAGATCGCTCTTCTAGCCAGCCAAAAAACTGTAAAGACCTGGATTTCCTTTCTTTTTTTAAAAAAATATTTTATTAATTTTCCAAAGTTTAAAAACATAAAATAAAACTATATGCATTGTTATCAACATCAAGATATCATTTACATTTTCTTACATTTTTCAATATATGGTTACCTATTCCATTGCCATTACATCTTACTTTCATTACAAATCAATATATTTCATCTTACACTTCAATCTTTTCTATAACATGTAGACATATTTGCATACTTCCTCATTCTTTTCCTAATTGCCATTTTATTTCTTTCATTCTTTTTATTTCTAAACCACTCATTCCAGGCATCCCAGTCTCTATAACATATTGAATCTTCTTTGAAAGACCTGGATTTCCTTCACACTTTGGGTTAGAGGCTGGATTCCATGTAATGTGACAAGTTTGTTTGGACAACTAGTAATATGTTGCACCAAGGCACCAGGAAGATATTTTGTTGCTGTTGTTGTTTGCTTTTTATTGTTGTATTGTTGTTTGTGAGCCGCCCATTTTCATAATATGTGCAGCTATACGATTTTTTTTAATAAATAGAAATTATCAAGCCACAAAACTGCAGCCAAGGTGTAAAGACCCAGAAGCCTTCTGGAAGAGAACATTTCAGACCCCCTTCAGGCTCAGACAATCCATCATAATGGTTTATTAATTTGGTGAATGTATTTCTGTTCATGTCACATTCTTATGTCTGGGTATATTGCAATGTTAAAAATAATACCAACTTAAAATTCAAAGCATCCAGAAAAGGATCAGATCAATATTTTACACAATTAGACAATGGACTTGTGCCATGGGGCCATATCTTCAGGGCTTTATGGAATATCAACAAGATGGGACCAATTTGATCTTTGGATTAATGCCATGCAGAGGATTGATGCCATGACAGAAAAGTGGGTTCTCTTGCTGGGGGGTCCCCCCCCCAGCCATCACACCTTAGCCGATGGGACTCAAAGCATGTCCCTTTTGCCAGTACAAAAGGACAGGTAGCCAGGCCAAATAACTGGAAAGACATAGTCTCATATGTAATCAAGCCCCAAGTCATGAAGGGTTTTAAAGATGGCAATCAACACCTTGAATTTGCACCCAGATGCACACTAATAACTAATGCAACTCATGAAGAGTGATGTCACAAGCGTCAAGGTACATGCTCTACACCAGCACAGTCAGCTAAAGTTTCTGAATGTTCTTCAAGAGCAGTCCCAGTCGTTGTGTTCTGACCAAGGCTTCCTGAGACCGTAATTAAGCACACACTTAGTCCAAACAACTCTCTTTTTATTTCAGTGCTGGGAATAGTGTTCATTCCGAGCCCATAATGAGTCCCAAAAAGTCTCTCAAGATAAGCACCCACCTTTATCTCCTTTGAATTGCTGCCAACAAATAAAGTGCCAAATTAACTGTAAAAAGCCAAATGTAGTACAAAGTCCACACAGAGCTTCAAGGTTTAATCCGAACAGAGCAAAACATGTTGCTTCCTGCAAAGGTTCCTGTCCCTTTGCTCCTCCTTTATATCTTATGGGAGGAGCAATCACCTCCAAGCCTTACTCCCGAATTACCCCTTTTGTCTTAATTGCTCTTGCCTTCTGGCAGCTCTGCACACATACACACTGGGAACAGGCTTCCCTTGTTCCTCTGCCTCGCTGCTGTCAGATTGTGGAAGCTCCAGAGTCAGTACATAATTCCCAGATGGCCCTGGCTCCATCTCTGTATTGGACATAGGACCATTGTCCGAGACCATTGACTCTCGGACTGGCCAATGTTCTTCCCCACTGTCCAACTCTGCTGCCATCTCCACAGGCTTCCAGCAGACCACAAGAAGTAGTCCAATATAGAGGTCCAATATAGAAGTAACTAAGATATAAATAACACAAGTACTGCCTCCTAGCCAAGAACCAGGAAAACTGATGTACAATCCGAAGCTATGCAAAAGCCTTCTAGCCACAGCTGCCACCTTGAGGAGGTATGAATCCAGGTTTATAGCAGTTATAATCAAAGGGACATTAACAACTGAGAAAGGAAATCAGGGCTGTTTTCAACCCAGACTGCCCACCTCATGGTATCATTTCTATCATTCACAAGGATAGCTTTAGCATCAATGTCAGACAATAATAAGAATCATGTATCAGATCAATTCTTTATTATGGTCAAGACCAGTATAGGACAATCATACAATATCTTTCATAAGACTTTTATTTCCACCTTTGTAATGGATTATATTCTTTAGAGGGGAAATGTACTATAGTCAAGTATCTATGGCAGTATGAAACAAATTTCAGTGCTAGATGTTTTCAAGCTTAATTAATTTCCTGAGATATGATTTCAAAAACAGGTAAATACATTCAAGAACTTGCAATAAAATATTCATATTAGAAAGAAAAATAGCCCCATGTAGTTGCATTGCCAGTGCACATGGATCAAGGACAAGGATTCAACATACTTCATTATCTTTTTGAAAGTATGTGTTAGCATTTCATCAATTGATCAGCCAAAATATTACTTCTGGAAATAATTGTTTTTGTTCTCCATACATATATATAAGCTATAATTTTGACATGACAAAAATTATTTATATGTACCTTCCTTCTTCTTTGAAAAAAAGGTCACTAGAGTTATGCTAATGAAAAAGCAGTGATAGCTAACCTTTTTGGGATCAAGTGTCCAAAGTGTGCATGCACGTGCTTGAATGAATGTGTGCACATGCAAAACCCAAGATGCAATGCGTGTGTGTCCCCTGTTCATGTGCCCCACCTCCCCCATGCATGCGCACACATCCCCCATATGTGCCTCACACCCTGGGCATGCGTAGCAGAGACCCAAGACTAGCTGGCCTTATGTGGCACATGCATATGTGCAGCAGAGCTGGACTGGGGCAATGGCTCATGCACCTGCAGAGAGAACTCTGGGTGCCACCTCTGACACACATTCCATATGTTTACCATCATGGTGATATAGGTAGCATTCTATAATGTCACTTGAGAGCTTTCTGGATCTGTGAATTACAAAGGATAAGATTCCTTCTAATTGTTACACTAACCTGTGGGCCCCATACCCACCTCTCTCATTGTTTACAGGGTTTTTTATTTTGAATTTGATAACAACAGCACTTAAATTATAACTATGCATTCAAGTTTACAGAAGATTTTCATACTTAATTTGCACCATGTAACATTCTATTTTCTTCGGGGTAAAACATAGAATGTTAACATATTTTTATTATACTTTTGCATGTATCTAGGTCTTGTAATTCTTCTAGATTCACTGCAATCAATTTGTCTAGAAGTTCCAGTAAAGCAAACAGGAGGAAATATCCTGTGTGTCTGATCAATACAAATAAATAAGTTATTTAACTTTTTTAAAAAAAAGTACATTGCTGTTTGATTTCTTCTGGAAGAAATAAAATTTATCTCAATTACAGGAATAGCTTTTCTAAATAACATAAATGTTGACAAAATTATTATGAATATCTAAAATAGATGGGTAAATATTATAGTTTGATAGAAGAATGGTCATGCATAGTTGACTTAAAAGAATCTAACAGATAACAGATAATCAGAGTTGGAAGGGACCTTGCAGGTTATCTAGTCCAAACCCTGCCCCAAGCGGGAGACCCTACACCATTTCTGACAAATGGCAGTCCAATCTCTTCTTGAAAGTCTCAAGTGACCCACAACTTCTGAGGGCAAGGTGTTCCATTGGTTGATTGTTCTCACTGTCAGAAAGTTTTGCCTTATTTCCAGTTAAATCTCTCCTTGTTCAGTTTCCATCCATTATTCCTTGTCTGGCCTACAGGTGCTTTAGAAAATAGTTTGACCCTTCCTCACTGTGGCAGCCCCTCAAATATTGGAAGACTGCTATCATGTCTCCCCTGGTCCTTCTCTTTACTAGACTAGCCAAGCCCAGTTCCTGCAACCATTCGTTGTATGTTTTAGCCTCCAGTCCCCTAATCATCTTGGTTGCTCTTCTCTGTACTTTTTCTAGAGTCTCAGCATCTTTTTTATAATGTGGTGAACAAAACTGGATGCAGTACTCTAGGTGTGGTCTTAACAGGCTTTATAGAGTGGTATTGATATTTCCCTTGATCTTGATTGTATCCCTCTGTTAATACACTTAGGATTGCATTAGCTTTTTTGGCTGCTGCTGCTGCACACTGCTGGCTCATATTTAGCTGGTTGTCCACTAAAGACTCCAAGATCCCTCTCACAGTTACTGCTATGTTTCATCCAGTCTATATGTGTACTTTTGGGGGTTTTTTTGCCTAAGTGTAAGACTTTACTTTTCTCCACACTGAATTACATTTTGTTAGATATGGCCCAGTGTTCTAGTCTGTCAAGATCCATCTGGATCTTGAGCCTATCTTCTTGGGTGTTAGCTATTCCTGCCAGCTTAGTATCATAGTATCATCTGCAAATTTGGTAAGTTCCCCTTCTATTCTCTCATCTAAGTCATTAATGAAGATATTGAAGAGTACTAACCTAATCTAAACTTACCTATGGTTTGGTATAATATTACAATTGATAAACGTAAATAATAAATAAATGACAATTAATTAATAGCTAGAGAACTAGACAACATACATAATGAGAAACCATTGTTTTTATGCAATATGTAAATTAATTAATATTACAATATTGCCCTGCCCTGCCTTCGATCTTTAGTTCTATAGGGAAATTAGTCTGAAACACTGTTTAGTTTATCCAGGGATTCACTTTTATTTTTATTTTTTGCCTTAATTTCAATGTAGAAATTTGGTCAATTAGAAGGATTTGCATGAGAGAAACTGTATAATTTTGGAACTAGATTTTCTACTTTCCAGATCACTGGCTTTCTAAAAGGCAGATGGGAAATCTGTCAGTAGTGGCATTCAGCAGCAACAGCAGTCCAGATGCTTTTAAGCTTTCTGTATGATGCTGTTCCACCCCTGAAGAGTACCAGTGGGCCACATGCCAAAAAAAGGTCCCCAAGGCAATTAGCTGCCTCTGAATTCAACTCCAGCTGTCTTGGAAGTCAAATGAATGTGGCTTGTTTAGTCATACACCATTGAATATGAAGAGCCTGCCGCATCTTTATTAGCAAAGCAGTCTTCTCCATTGCAGGCCAGCTGCATTCTAACAGAAAAGGAACTGAAATATTCTCTTACAAAACACAATACAATCAATTGGCTACATCATATATCACCTGGAAGCTTGATTAAAACTAAGATTTTGTAATTCCATTGTAGATCCATATTTGGCAATTGAGTATTTGAAACCATAATTTAAAAGCCCTCTGATTCAAATTGATGATTACAATTAATTTGCCATTCAAGTGGCATGATATTGCTTATTGTTCTAAACATGTGATAGAGAAAGATGCTGCAATGACTATGCTAAGACAGGCAACATAGTAATGGCACAGAATGATAAACCAATGTTAAGGTGTTTTTTTTTCTTGATTGCATTTTTTTTAGTAAAATATGATGGATATATATAAATTGGAGGGGATGTGATGACTCAGTGATTAAAGATGCTGAGCTTGTCAGCTGAAGAGCTGACAACACAAGACCCCAGCTCCATGCAACAGGATGAGCTATTGTTTCTTACCCCAACTCATACCCACCTAACTGTTCAAAAGCATGCAAATGCAAGTAAATTAATCGGTGCCATTTCAGTGGGAAGGTAGCAACATTCAGTGCAACTCTGGTGTATAACCATGCTCGCCACATGATGAGGGAAAATGTCTTCAGACAGTGCTGTCTTCCTCAACCAAAAAATGGAGATGAGTACCATGACCTACAGTTGAACATGAACTTTACCTTTATATAGATTGGAAGAAGGGAGAATATGTGAATATTTAAAATATATTTATTTCAACACATACTTGTGTAGACAATATATTATTTTTAAAGAAAAATATTCCATTTTCCATACTGAATAACTTACTAGAAATTAATCCCTACTTAAGGGACATTGCTATGTAAACATCGTGGAGAGAAGGCACATTGAAAGAATGATTTATCTATGAGTAAAAATGCAGTTAAATCCTGCCACTTACCGTTTATGGTTTAGTTTCTGATACAAATAAATCCCAAGCTGCTTTTCTATATCTTACTTCAGACAATTTCCATCCTAAATGAGTCTAAGAATGAAATACCAACCAAGCTCCTTATAAACAAACTATAATATAGCACTACAATTTTAATACATGCCAAAATTCAGATTTATCAGAAAGACATTGCAAACTTTCAGAACATTCTGGAGTGCTTAGTATTTTCAAAACCATTACTACTAATAAAGTTCAGATAATATAATTCTTTCTTCGGACACACCATGACGTGGAATTACTAAGTAGCAAGAAGCCATAATTTATGTAGAACTAGTAATATAATTTGTCCACAGAATGACAAGTTGTTAATTTAATTTGACAAAAGTGACAAATTATGCTGTCTGACCATTCATATAAAAGTGATTTGCTTTTTTCATTAATTAAATTAAATTCTTACTTTATGGCAAAATGTGTTTTATATGCACTTCCTATAATGCTATCAAAATCACTTTGGACCAAGTTAAAAATAAAAAAAACCAAAGTAGCTGAACTCTAATTTTGTGTTAGTAATTAGGATATTATATGTCACTTGATTAATAAATATAATCCTTACTCAATATTGCATCTTAATTATGGTTTAACTGAGAAATTATGTAGTTTAAATAAAAGCCCAGGAATGTGAGTTTGTCTAAAAGCATTTAGAGTTTCATTAGAATTCAGTCTCAAAGATGCTTTTTTTTTTTCTTTCAAAAGGTAACAGGACTGATTTTTGGTGTTGGTTTTTTCTTTTGTTTGTTTGTTTTGTTTTTTGAGGAAGAAGAAGAAAATGTTTGCTTCTAATTCTTATTTGCTTCTTGGATAAGAAGATAAATGTTTTCTTCTTCCTCAAATTAAAAAAAACCAGTTGCTGTTTGAAAGGCGGGGAAAGCACCTTTGAGACAACTATGATCTGGATTTCCATAGGGATCAGAATTCAGACAAACTCATGGTCAAGGATGGGTTGCTGGCAAGAATTATACAGCAGAATCCTGTCCATATTCAGCAAGACTCTGAGAGAACAGGGCACAATAAACATTTGAAACCTCTTCCCTCTTCTTATTGTATTCTGTGTCCAATTTTTCCCATTGTTTTTTCTGTTGCATTGATTGGATGAAAATATATATAAAAGAAAGAAATTTTGGAATTTTGGGAGGGTGGATTATATTTAATTTCATTGAGTAAAAAATATTGCTATATCTAATAATTTTAAAAGTGAACTATACATATTTTATGTGAGAATCCAGGACAATTGCTCTTTTAAAGCTCATATGTAGGAAATCCTCTCAGATGAAGCCCCAGTTCAAATAATTGCACTTTTTGGTACTAATACTACCCTTCTCTTTAATTTAGCTGCAGAGTGTTGCCATGACATTTTTATGACAAGTAAAAGCAAAGATGATTCAATCAAAAATGGATATGTTTTTTTAAAAAAAAAACATTGGATATGAAATTCTCTCTGTTTCCTTCTCTGACTTGTTCAACTGTATTGTGTATTTACATAGGTAAATAAGACTGAAAGTTTAAAAATCATTCTGGATTCCAAAGAACAGTGTTTCTTAGTTACCAGGAAACAAAACAATATTTTATTAGCCCCTTGTGCCAGCAAAATAAAATATTGGTAGGCAGCAAGTATTGTTCAAAGGGTTAGCATTGATGATCACATTGCAAATTGAGTTGCACTCTAGAATGTGAAGGAAAGAGTCTCCTGTAGTGTGGACAGATGTCAGAAATAAAACAAGGAAATAAAACTTGCATTACAATGCAATAAAAAACTTGCATTACCAATGTGTTTTAGGTCCTGTACATTAATACCCAACAAAAGAGAGCAAGCTGCTTTTGTTAATAACGTTTTATAATAGTCTTCTGCATACATAGGTAAGTTGCATCCTGTATAGATTTAGTGAAATATGCATAAACCAAGCTATTAATATGGACTCCCCCACCTCCTAATTGTCCAATTCCAATGATTTGGAAAAAGCTGCTTTATATAATACTTTGTTTTTCATATAATGTTTTACTTTTTATTATTTCTGTCTCGTTTCAACAGGGGCATTGTAAAGTACTTTAGTACATTAAGACTGGTGTTTTCTGTGTTCCAGTATAACTTATGCATCATTTTGATGTGCTATAGATTTTTTAAAAAACAATTATTCCTACATTCTTTATTGTAACAGCATTAACTATATGAATCAAAGTAGTTAGATGGTGGTTCTATGTACATTAACTTGGGGGTTCCATATGATCAAGAAATATGGTATTTGTACATGTGCAAATTACCAAACTGGGAGAATAGTATATAATTTCCATTTGTGTTGAAAAGCTGTAAGGAGGGGGGAGTACCTAGATCCCCAGTACTATTTGTAGTAAGCATGTTGGCTGTACCTGGCTGAGTGAAGTAAAACATAAAAGAAATTGACCCTATCTTGGGTCAAGATGTTTAAAAGTGAGAATCTCAGAGAATCTCGTCTAATCGGAGGAGCCTGATGGTGGAGGAGGAATAATACAGCATGAACATGCAATTTTACTTTGCAAAGAAACAAAGTTATTGTCCTTTATGTACAACAATTAACTGTAGCTTTTTTATTTCTGTATGCTTATATGTACGTGCATATAATATCCATAGACTAGCACAATCCAATCCATAACGCAAAATAAGTAGGCACCATACCCAGCCTTTTTTCAGTTTTCGCTCACTATTTTCTGTGCTTGAAACATATCACTCATCTTACAAGCAAAACTTTAAACATTCTCAAATCTTGATTTTAATAGAAGAGTGACTAATTCCAAATTATCCCCATTAACCAACAAATTACTTTATTAAATACCAGCCCAGGAAAACAGCTGAGCATTCATCAAAAATAATCTCCCAGGTATTTCAGGGTAATATTGGTGTGACAGACATAAAGTGAATGAGAGAAAAGAAATAATAATGAACAGTGGAACAATAATTTCAAAAGCAATGAGCCAGAGAACATTGAAAACATCCAGTTAAGGAAAAAGACAATTCTAAGTACAAATAAGTATATGTAGTTTGCTATGAGACCAAACATATATATTGGATGCTCACATTACAATTCTCAGAATAGATATATTGACTTTAAAACAACTGAATAGTCATAACATTTGAATGAAAATTACATCTGCTCATTTTATAGTGGAAGATACTTTTTATTGTCCCATGAATATTTAATTGATGTTTCAGGGCTTTCTATCCTTGTGAAAAATCACCAAATATCATTAGTATTGAAATCTGACTATTAAAGTAAACAAGATTGTTACACAGAATAATAAAATCAAAGCTGAAAGCCCTTTGGCAGTAAAAGCATGAGCTTTTACTCCTTGCTATGCAATGGCAAGCCATTATCTCTAATCTGCCTCACAGGATGATGACGAAAAATATAATTGCATAAATAAATAAGTCAGCTTTTTCAAATTGTGTGCTTTCAGATTTTTGGACTTCCCTTCTGCCACTAGTCCTGCCTCTTAGATTGCTGTTTAGTCTATATCAGATTATATATAATTTATTTTCAAAGGGCATTTTCATCCCAGAAAACTACAATCTAAATATCATAGCACAATATGGGGAAAAGGTGATGAAGGAAAAAAATAGAGGGGTGGAAGTTTGACACTAAATTTTTATATTAATCAAAATACCAGAAACCAAAGGAATCTTTCCCATCTTATTTTCCACTACAGATGCTTGGAGAAATGGTATTCCTGATAAGAACTGAGGGGCAAACATGGAATAAATCTATTTAAATAGATTGTGGAATATGGTCAAAGAAGTCAAGATGGCAGCCACAAGGATGCAACCCAAACTCTATCTGTTTATGTGTCATGTGTGAAATGTAAAAAAGAATGGAGTTTTGATTGCACATTTTTTTTAAATCATAACCTCAGGAAGCTTTTGATTTGCTTTTGGGATGGGCTAAGGCTTCCCAGGAGATAACATGTACCATAGTTTGGTTCTAATAATAGTTAATTTCTCCTTGAGAGAGTGGTTTTCCCCATGATCTCTTAAAAATTGGTAGTTGGCCCCTTCTCAAGAAGCCAGCAGTGTACTAGATCAACCTCATCCAGAATATAATCTTCCCTTTCTGGGTCATGAAACAGTTTCAGACAACCCTGGAGGAATTAGATAATCTTTCCAGACAAGATTCTGACCTGATTACACTCATAGATGATCTCTAGCAGGAGTGAGATGGGGTGTTTCATCCATCTTTGCTGTTCTTGACCATTTTGATACTATTCATTGTTGTATACTTCTGGATTTATTGTCTGGAATGGGAGTGGGTGACATTATTTTCTGCTGACTTTTTTCCTCTCTCCAGGACCAATTTCAATCAGTGTTCATAGGGAAGAAAAGATCCTAATCCCTACTCCCGCTTTGGAGAGTTCTACAAGGCTGGGTTCTCTTTCCTCTACTATTAACATCTATATGAAGTTATTATATAAGCTCATCTTTGAAAGTGTGGGATGAGATTTGGTCAGTGCACACATGTATCCAGCTTTACTTCTCTACCTTCCCTGTCCAAGAGATGCTATGGAGATTGTGTCTTGTGTAGACTCCAGAGGATGTTGGAATTCAGGTCAATAGACTTCAGCTCAACAGTATTTGGATGTTAGGGTTGTCTAGTTCTGAGAATTTTCCATCTTTAGTTTTAGATACATTGCTCCTAATAGAATCAGTGTTCAATCTGGAGATCTTCCTGGACCCATGACTCCTGTTCAAGGAACAGGTGGCAGTCATAGCCAAGGGGGCCTTTGCACAAGTTTGAATTGTGCTCCTGTTGTAACCTTTCTGTAGCCTGCTCACCATCACTCATCCCTAATAGACTTTGGCAATTTGCCTTATATAGGGCTACCTTTGGAGAACATCCAGAAGCAGTAACTGGTACAGAATACAGCATTGTGGGTGGTTACTTGCATTTTTGATCAGTACATGTTATACTCAACTCTTCAAGCTGCATAATTACCAGTTTGCTTCCACATTCAATTCAGACTGCTTGTTCTGTAATCAGTAAATCCCTCATGGCATGGAACTGGGTTATCTAAGGGCCTGCTTCTCCCCAATTATGTCTACCCACCCAATTAGGTCCAATAAAAAAGGCATGTTCTGAGTTACATCTGCTAAAGTGTGTCATCTGGAGCATCCCAGGAAGACAATCCTTAAATTATAATTTCCTCACAAATTGCATTGACTACAAACCTGTTGGATTTTTTAAGACCTTCAAGTCATGATATTATTACCAACTCTGGCAGTTAGGAAGTATGGCTGAGCCCATATATGGGTTATGCTAATATGTGATTGATAATTTTCTTTTTTACCTCAGCTGCTGTTTCTGTGAGAATTGATTTTCTGTTCATTATCAGTTTTTATTTTTTCTGATTTCTTGTAATATTCTTAGTCACCCAAAATCATGAATTTCAGATGGGTGGCCATATAAATTGACACACAGCACATATAAATTCAAACACAAGCACAAACAAGCAAATAAATATTGTTTCTCAAAAGTACCATAAATAACTTAGTTTTGAACCTTACTGGTTGACATCACAAAAATAAAAGTCATAGATTGTTACATGCATTTTTGTCATCATTTCTTGGATTTGTCTTTGAATTCATATCATAAAGTAAATCTGGCATTTAATATTTTAACTATTGATCAATTACTAAAAGCTATATACATTTAAACAAACTGATCAACTAACCTAATAGAAGAACTGATGCTACCTCATTGAGCTCAGTTTGATTTCTCATATTGCTGTTCTAAATATAGTTAATAAATTACAATTACTATATTTTTCAATTCTGATTTTGGTATGATTTTGGTATGAGTGAGTGAATATATGCAAAATCATGCACATGCCATATAAAGCAGGAATGTTAATAAATGTGATATTAAATTACATCTTGAGACTTTTTTGTATGCCATGTCATCTCATAATGAGTTGGTTGCCATCTGCATCCTTCAAAGACTATAAAGGGCCATTCAGAAAGAGTAATGAACAATATGCAAATATTTGAAGAATTGTAGACTTCAGATGGAATCACCTTATGAGAATGAAACTCTCCCTGCAATTAGTGACACACCTTGCTGATTTACTTTATGGAGTTATTCCATGATGTGATCACAGAGCCATTTCTTTCCAATTAATTTAAAAGCATTCAGGGTCATATTAATGGATGGCCATAATCACTCAACCTATATTGCTAGGTTGATTTTCAATCTAATTACTCTGCCAATCACTATTAGAAATGTTAATGTAGAGGCAAAAGGTCACTAATTGCTCATGGCTAGATTTCTGGTAGCTTGAGAAAATGTGGTTATTAAAAAAAACCCAGTCAAATAATGGAAGACTACCCTTGCTTTACATAAAGGATTTGAATGTGTAGATCACATTCTTAACATAATGAAGTAGCCTATTTCATTTGCCTATTGACAAATTGTATGATAGTCAGGCAGCAATGATTAGAAAGGAGTGTCAAAGAACTAAAAGCTACAAAATTAGGAATGGATTCTGTCATGGTTGTGTCTGTTTTTTTAACTTTTTTGTTAAATATAAATGCTGGAGTATGATAAATAGTCACTGGAATTAAAATTACAGGGACAAATATCAACTGCCTCAGATATGATAATAATACCACTCTAATGCCTGCAAGTGAATCTTGTTGAAGGTGAACATTACAAAACCTGATTTTGTCAACAGGGGAAAAAATGATTGAAGACAAGGTGGCAACAAACATGAAACAACAATGACCTTATACAGAAATAAAATATTTCCATCAAGCCATGAAAAATTAGAGAGGCCTGAGCAAATAAATAACAGAAAAGATACCTTAAGATTAAACTTAAGTCTTGGTAACTACTACAATGTGACTTTCTTGACATTTGTAATTTCCCATTTCCTTCTAGGATGTTTTTCAACTTCCTGTTTAACTCTGGGCCCTGCATTTCACAAGATGTCCACCACTAAAACATAACCATTTGGTATATAAGGTATATATATAATCAAGGTAAACTAAGTGCTGTGACTTCCAGCAGTGGAATCCTACCTGTTCCACAACCAGTTCATGCACGTGCAGCTTTCCACACATCAGCTGAGACCTGCAGCACCAATCAGCTGAGAGGATAAAGAAGAGAAAAGCACAGGGGCAGGTGGGAGGGCTGATCCTGCACTTTTCTTTTCTTTTTTCTCTGCTAATCAGAGGCTTTATTCCCTCCTCCCAGCTGATCCTCAAAGGCTTTTTTTTGCTATCGGGTCAGGTGAACTGGGCCAAACCGGTAGCATACCACCACTGGTGACTTCCCAATATTTAAAGAAAAAAACACAAAACACAATGTATTGTAACACCTTATTTACCGAGATTTATGAGCCAGGAGATGGCATGCAGAAAACAGTAAAGTTTTTTGCCCTTACCTTCACAGGCAATTTCATAAATATGGACCTAAATAAACTCAATATTTTAATAACACAATAAGAAAGAAAATTTTGCTACATATTTGCTACATACATAAGATAATATTTGACCTATGAATTGTCAAAATTAGAATAATTTCAGAATACAATATGCATAGATATAACTAAATCTTACAACGTACAATGAACTAGGAATTCCTGTTTGCATATTTGTTTGTAATAAATTTATTCGCCATTCTGGTATTTTTTGATAGGATGTGATAGTCATAGGAATGCTACATAACACACCTGTACAATGTGTTTGTTTAAAGGAAACATTGGTTTCTAAAGATTGGGCTGTCATCTACAATTACTTCATTTATTGATTATCACACCATTTTTGTTTTTATAAATAATTCAAGGTGGCAAACATATCTTATACTCCCTCCTTCTTTTATTTACCCCACAACAACCCTTTATGGTGGACTGGACTGAGAAAGTGACCGGGCTAAAATCACTTAGCCAGCGTTCATGCCTAAAATAAAATTAGTGCTCATGGACTCCTAATTTCTAACCTGATGCCTTAAAGACGAGACCACACATCACTATGAGATACTTATGGGTCCACTATCATTTAACAAACAAACTGAAAATTCCCCTGTTGCTGAACTTTAATTTTTTTAATTTAGAATGAATTTATAGTTGGTAACAGTGCTACACAACCTAGAGATCAAAAAAATTGATTTAATATTATTCATTCTGGTTAAAACTGTCAGGATGTGGTATTTTAAGAATAAAAAAGTATTGTAGCAATAATAATTTGTCCTTTAACATTTATGAATGGGAATTTTATATTATATGTAGGAAAAAAGACATATGCAGCAGAACATAATGTATATCATGAATTATTATTTCCAAAAAAGCCATAAGTTTAACTGTATCAAGTTGAGCAAGGACAAACTTATAGTGAAAGATGTTTTCTTTCAAAACAATACATCTGTTTATTATTTACAGTTCCCAGACTTTGTTAGAAAAAAATTAGCTATATTTTGAACAATGAAGATTCTCAAATATTTACAACCAAAAATTCTTCAACAATCTCTCATTACCACTGCTGTCCTTGGTAAGCTCCTGATATTAATATATCTGCATATGCAATGCATACGTTAAGAGAAAATTTGCACCATCAGAAAGAAATTGTACTCATAGTTTGGCTTAATTACCCATCAACTCTGTAGAAAGCCAGTTTTTTTGATATTGAATTGAAAAATGATTATGATCAAAGTTTCTTGTCAGCTGCAATGCATACTAAGTTATAATCAGATATATTGATTATAACCGCTCCATCAGGCCCAGAAGATGTTGTGATGGTTAAGTTAATAACAGAACTCATGCCTGACATATTAGTGACATGAGAAATATCCAATCACTTCTCACAGATATCCTCATTCCAGATGAATCTTCTGGCATGCTAAAAGATCAATTTATTAATGGAGGTTGAAACTAATTACTCTGGAATATATATTTAGATTTATACACAGCAGTCACTCCTCATAGTTTTTGATGATCTACTAGAACCTGTCTTCTAATATTCATTTTTTTGGGGGGGAGGGGAGAAGATTTCTGTTTTTCTGTTTCATCCTCATAGTTTATTTTGAATTATTCTGGAGTGGGGTATGTAGTTAAATCTATTTTATGTATATATAAGTTTACAGCCCCTGCTATTTCCTAAAGAAGAAAATGCAAACAAAGGAAAGTGCAGTCTATGCATTGTAGAGATATTTCTATATCTTTGCCCAGTTTTGAACATTTTATAACTAAAATAAGTTGCCCACCTACCCATGACATTTTCTCCAAAATGTCGTGTTCTATAGTATTTTTTTAATGAAATACTCTCAAACTGAATAAGAAGATGCAAACAAAATGTAAAAATGAACTGTTGATGATTTTTTCTGAGTGTTACGTTTACAGACTAAATATGCAAAGCAAGTACTTCTGTAAGCATATGCATATTTTTCTCTAAAAATCTTTCCTATATTCTTGATATTGAATTAATTATAAGCTATAAAACTAGGTAATATGTATATAAACTACAATTATTTTAATACTTGTCACAGATTGCTCTGAAATGCATGCATGTCATGCCCCTAGTGGAGACTGACTTTGAGGAAGAGGAGGAACAGCCAAGAGGGAGTGGGAGTGTGGCTCCAGAGGTGGAGAAGGAGTCAGGGGAAGGGCAGAGGCTGGCCGAGCAGTCAGAGGAGGATCCAGGCCCATCCCCTATCCATCCTAGGTCACGCAGGGAGGAGAGGATCAGGGAAAAGCG
>BHFT01063856.1:0-15907 GCA_004320025.1 Laticauda laticaudata
TGTTATCGCATCCGGTTTATGGCAAATTGTAGCCCCTGTGAGAGCGGGGATTAACAACAGGATGGACATGCTTCGTCTGGTGCCAGCACCATGCATACAGGCCAAACAGAAAAGTTCCCCAGCCTTTGTGCCTCCTCTCCTGCAGGCTGGTCATTCTGCCTTGCCAGCCTTTTGGGTGCCTGCCTGGCCAGCCTTTCTGCCAGCCTTTGGTGCCTGCCTCCCTGCAAAGCCTTTTGTTGCCTGCCATCCTGCCAGCCTCCCTGCCAGCCTTTGCTGCCTGGCCTGCCTGCCAGGTCTTTGGCTGTCTGCCAGCTTTGGTGCCTTTGCCTTGCCTGCCAGGCCTTGGTGCCTGCCCAGGCCTTCCTGGCCACAGCCTCCTGCAAGCCCACACACCCCACAAACCCATGGGCGAAAAGAGGAAAGCCTCAAACATCTTGCTGCCAGCCCTGGGCAAGGAGGGGGACGGGGCCCACCCCTCCCACCCCTTGGCCCTCACTCTGCCTCTTGCTGGGGCTTCTTGCAAGGCACGGGCTTCACTCTTCTGGAGGGCTTGGACTTCTTGCTGCTTCGGCTTCTGGAGGAATGTGATGGACAAGCACTTTCCAGCACCAGCCCCACCTCCACAGCAACCTGCAACCCTTTCACCCCTGAGACTTGAGCGAGCCCAGAGGGGAGTGCCAGAGAACTTCATTTTTTGTCTTATAAAACTTGTTGTTAATAAAGTTCTATTTTGATTCACATGTACTTGCTTCATTTACTTTTTTTTAATTAAAGTCTTGCTGGAAACTTTTTAGAAAATGGTTTTAAGCCTTTGCATTGCTGTGGGATGGGGAAGGATAGCAGTTGGGGATGGGCAGGGGATACCTTTGGGATGGGGTATAGCTGTGGGGATAGATAAACCCTCCAGTGCAAGCATTAGTGGGGACTGTATTGGTTCCACCCTCCAGCTGCCAACACATTTATGGCCCTTTATTATCAATAACATGTAAGGCCATTTGATCCACACATTGTCACATAAACCACAACTCTTTATTTAAATGCCTGTTCATTGTAAAACCAACCAAACACTACAGGGAACCAATTCATCAGTGCTGATGACGACAGGCTGAAGGAAGCATCCATCAAGACATCTACCATTCTGTCTTGCCACTCCACTTGCTCCAGCTGGGGAGTTGGCATCAGTGTTTCAGGAGGTTACGCTGCTTCTTTCGCTTCAATGTGAGGCTTGTTGGGGGCCTTGTGCCAATCCTCAATATCGATTCCAGAGGTTTCGCCCTTGCCTCCATTCCCCTACAGGCCTCCCATGTCCCATTAGGCTTTGTTGGAGGTCACGAGGGCCTGTTTCTGCAAAGACCGGGTAGCGGGTGTGGCATGGAAGAATTGGTGGCAGGAATGCCAAGCAAGCTTCCATGATCCTCCTCACGGGTATCTGGGCAATGCTGGCATGGTGGTTGAGAAGAAAAGTACCTAAAACCGTTGGCCAGGAATGCCAATGCGCGTTCTCCACACCCACCTTGCCTGGACAGCCTGTTAGTTGAAGCTCCTCCTTCAACAGGGGCAGAGTCCTGGAACTGTAAGGGGCTATGAGGTAGGTTGTGAGGGGAGAAGCATCATCCCCACGATGAAAGCTAGGGCACAATCTGCGGTGTCGTTGGGCAGGGGTTTCTGGGATCTGGGAAACACCCCACGATGAGGTTGGCCTTCCAGCCTCCCTTGAGGTGAACTGGCGTTGTATACCTGGGCAATCTGAACGATGACCCGTGTCCCAAAGCATCGATGACATGAACTTGACGTTGTACAGCATCGACCATGGCGAAGAGGAATGTGCCTGAAGAAGCCCTTGTAGTTGAAATAAGTGGACCCGACCCTTGGCTGGCGTTTTGCAAGGCCACGTGCCTTGCCACCTATGGGCTCCAACGGTTGTGGGGGAAGTTCACTCTTCTGGATATACCACTGGCTCTGAACTTTCTTCCAGGCCTTCCTTCAGTGGTGGGGCACTGGAAGGAGCCTCCTTCCTTGTATTCTTTTCGACTGATGGCCTCACACTTCTCCTGACCACATGCTGATGGTGTGTGAATGGCACCCTTCCAAGCCGCACTGCATGCTCCTGTAGAGGTCCCTGAGCCAGGTCGCCGCAATGTGAAGTGCCACCTTTGAAGCCCACCTTCTCAGCTGGGGAAAGCTGGTGTTTTGCCTTGGTATACTGGGTGTCAGCCGTGCACAACTTCGTCAAACTGGCTGGAGGCATCCTCATGAAGTTTCTGGAACGCCGATGGTCTTCGTCCTGAGACTCCACCTCATCAGCTTGTTGTACAGTCCCGTCCTCTGCTCTTCTGGCGAACCTCTTTGGATCCAGACTCCTTTTTGGGTGGCATCCTTTTCTTCTCGCAGTAGAAGTTTCACAGGAGCCTCAGATGGCTTCGCCACTGTTTGCAGAAACGATGTTTTGGGCTTGCCCGAAAGGGAACTTTGTTAACCACATCCACGGTGGACATTTACTGTATTGCCTGTGGAAGACAACAAGAGGCAAGACGAAGGCTGCAGAGGTCTGCACATCTTTGGGGCTTGGCTGGTCTGAAAGAGAGATGGCAGAACGAGTTCTCCCCCTTTTTTATAAGGCAAGTAATAGGTGTTCTCATTTGCGTCCTCTAGGCATCCTGTAAGGCATTCCTGTGACATCCTTAATATCGAGATAGGTCTCCTCTGCCGAATGTTTTATCTGATTTTAAAACGCTTTGTTTCCGTTTCTGGGTCCGTTCCGCTTCCTCCCTTACGGCCGGGCCGGATGCGGGTTGCGGATGCGCTTGGCGCGGATAGCTTAGCGGATATAGCAGATGCGTAACGGATTGCGTAGGCGGATTGCGATACGGAGAGAAGACTCGACTGGATACATTTTCCTGTGCAAAAGTTTTAAGGCAGCCCAAAACTTTGGAGCAGATGACAACGTCAATAGACTGGATGCTGGACCGGATTAGAGAGGAAGGCACCAAAACGCAGGCAGTGAGTACATTTCGCGTTTTCGATCGAACGGATGGCAAGGTTTTTTGTCCGTTTTACATCCTCTTTGCATCCGTTGGTTCGGTGTGACATGGGCTTAAATGAGGCACCAAAAGTTATGTCAGGTTGCACTGCTAGAGATATAAATAGTTGTTCCAAACTACAATGGATCTACAGTATGTTCGGAAAGAATAATAAGAATAATTAAGAATAATTTCCCATGTTATGCCTCATATGTGCCTGTATCCTTGTGTATCATTTATGGATCTTCTTGTAGCTATATAAAGTAACATAGGCTGTTACTGTTACTACAATAATATATTATTGTAACTATATAAAGTAACATAGGCTGCTTTAGGATGGCTCTACTGTTGGACAAAGTGAAGTGGTCAAACTAAGGCAGAAGAAGGGGCAAAGAGTCATGACTAGTTAGAGACTTTGGAGGAAAAGTTTAGTGTGCCATCACAACTTTGTATTCCTAAATTAGCCTCTCACTTGATGCAAAGGAAGATTGTTTTTATTATGATCACAATTGAGCCCCAATTTTATGTTGCCAAGTGAGACATTTGTTAAGTGAGTTTTGCCCCATTTTGTGGCTTTTCTTGCCACCGTTGTTAAGTGAATCATTGCAGTTGGTAAGTGAATCTGGTTTACCCATTGACTTTGCTTGTCAGAAAGGTCGCAAAAGGTGATCATATGATCCCGGCACGCTGAAACTTTCACAAATGAGTCTGTTGCCAACTGTCTGAATTTTGATGCCCTGAGCATGGGGATACTGCAATAGTTGTAAGTGTGAAGAATGATCATGGGTCCCTTTTTTCAGTGGTGTTGTAAATTGAACAGTCACTGAATGGACTGTTGTAAGTCGAGGATCATCTGTACTGAAATAAGATGCAGCTTCTTGCTCTTTATGATGAATATTTATATTAGAAGATATTCTAGTAGGCAGGATTTCCTACCCTTCAACATCATTTCCATCATTTTTGAATCAAAATATTTTTAAAATATCCATTTTTTTAAAGGATCAACTTGCATGAGGAACCTGGCTGTCTTCTTGTGTTCCATTAGGCTCTTGAATCCCTTAAAATAAGCTTTTTAGTACCTCTTGTTCACCTCACTGTGAATACTAATTGTTCTCTGGAGCATTCTTGTTGCTACTTTCCAGTTTTGTTCCTTGGAAATTCACCAAACCTTAACATAATCATCATCCAGGAGACTCATGACCTTTCTTTGCCTAGACATGAGTCTCTGCACAAATATGTAATTTAGCATGCAATCAAATGAATCAGAGTTGCAGTTCAGTATTCAGATTAACATGTAATCCATAGCTCACAAATGAACAATTGGGGAATAGTTTTAAGATAAGATAAAATACTTATTCACTTTATTAAGAAGTACAGGAACTTTACTCTCTTGGTAGATCAATACAGAATTGATAGGTAACAATTCTTGGATTCATACATTACACTAAACTTAATGTGGCTTATTTTTCTGGCTTGCCATGAATGTGAGAAAGGATTGTCCATTGTAGGAATTAAAGTATCTCTCCATTTTTGTTCACAGAGCATTCTTGCTGCTGTTAGTATATATAACAATTTTCAAGTTCTTTGGCCTGATGGTTTTTGTTAAGGTTTCATAGTCCTGAAAGATCTTATTCTTAATAAGTATTTTGTTTTCTGATTATTTGATTTGAAGTTTGTTAAAGCTCCTAACTCATTTATTTTCTTTATCAAGTATTATGTAACAGCTTTTGGATCCTGCAACAATATGACTAGATACTTTAAAGGATTGATGAATAAGTCAACATTTACTGGGAGTGGGACAGATAACTTGCAGTATACATATTAATAAATATGTATATAAATATATTTCATTCCAATGGATGTGGCTCAGAACCAATTGATGGCCTCACTGGAGCATTCTTCTCTGATGAAAATAGCTGTTACCATGGAAGTAGCTTCCATTAGTTTACTCACAAATGCTTTGCCCCCCAAAAGGTCTTTTAATTCACACTTTCAATCTAGCTGTTTCAGCTTATTGAAAACAATGGGAGTAGTAAACTACTTTAATGGAATACAAGATCCAGTAACTCTTCATCACCATCTGTACAGAGAAAGTGCAGTAAAAGGAGAAGTGTCGCTAATTTCTTCATTTATCTTGCAAAAAATGTTTTACATATACAGAACCACTTTAACCCCCTTCTGTGAGCAAATAGCTTACTAACATGTCTTTCATGATACTAGCTAAAACATTTTGGTAGCTGTGATATACTCCCTTTCCCTATGACAGCCTTCCTTCCTTCTTTCCTTCCTTTTCCCTCGCACCCACCATATTATTTTAAAATATATTTTGCTTGCTGCTTTTCTAATTTGTGATTTTGGGGGATAAGGTTTTTCTGATTCTTTTCTGCTTTTTATTGTTCTAAACTTGTAAGAAATTTGCTTTTAAAAAGTCCATATTCAGGGGTCAAAATTGCCCTTAATTTGGCCTTCTGGAACAGTGAATCCCCTTGAAATATTTATGGCTACATAAATTTCTGGTACAGATATAGTAATACTGGTGCTTTGGTGAACAGAACAATTATTAGGAGGACTGTTACACTTTCACCATTCTCAGTCTTTTTATGCTATACCGTGATCATGAAAAAGCTTCATTTGGACATAATGCAACATATGGTTTAGTAGTATGAACAGAAAGTAATAGTGTGTGTGCTCTTTACTTTTCTACTCTTGCAGAGGTCACTAGCAGAGACCAGAAGCTTTGCTTCCTTTTGTGACCAACTACATTTTACTGTTATAGATGAACAATGACCTAGTCCAGCCAGTGAAATTGTGGCTTGACTTTTTTTGTCTTGTAATGCAGAGGTGGCGAAACAGTGAGCCGTGCTTCCCACCCACACTCACCCCAGGGATTATGAGTAAATTTGGAGTGGGGGGGTATAAATTTATTTTCCTTCCTTTTTAAAATTTTATTGAATAAACATTAAAACAGTTTAACGCAGTGCGACTTTCCTGGCAGTTATTTTGCCACACATGCTAGAACATAAAACCACATATAACAATTGATCTCTTCCTTATTCTACATCACTAAGTTGGTGCTATTTACATGTGTATATATTCTTATTTACAACATAGTTCCCTTGCAAGTTCTTATGTAGTTGTTATATCCATTTGATTACATTGTCTTTATCTTTGAAAATGTCCACCTTCAGTCTTATAAAGCGTCACAATCTTTTTGTTGTTGTTATTCCGACTTCCTTTCTTCAAGTCTAACCACTGATACATTTTGTTCCAGATTTCGTAATATTCTGTCTCACTCTTATCTTTAATTTCTAGTGTTAGCATGTCCATCTCTGCACAGGCCAACATTTTTTTTATTATTTCACTTTCCTCAGGGTTATAAATTTCTGAATTCATAGTTGGTGGGCAGTCCACCTAGGAAGAAGGCTTTAGCATCAGCTTTCAACCTAATCTATTAATTTCCAGACATGAAGAGGCATTCAGATCTCCCCATCCTCAACCAGATGACAGGGGTGTTGTGGGTTGGCATATCTCAGGCTTCTAGAATGCAATGCAAAAAAACATCACACAATTAGAGATGGCTTAATCCTTCTAGCAGTTATAAATATCCCTATAATTTGTGGTTGTTAGAGTTATTATTACTACTTTTGGTATTGCCGTTGCTATTATCATTGACATGATTGACACACATTTGCATGGCACCATAAGGTCTGAGAACCCTGGGTTCAGTACAAGAGATTGTAACTATTTCAGAATTGAAGAACCTTTTCATGACATTGATTTAAATTAAAATTTATAACAAAAAGATTTATACCACCAATATAATTGTGCCCTATGTTTATACTTTCTGTCTTTTGTCACATTATAAAACCAAAAATTCAGTACTAATTTTATAGGACATCTTCTTGGGCCTGCAGTACAAATACTGGGAACAATATATAGGTAGTCCTTGACTTATGACCACAATTGGGACCAGAATTTTGATGGCTAAATGAATTGGTTGTTAAGTGAGGCATCACATGACCAGACCTGATTTTACAACCATTTTTGCGATGGTCATTAATTGAATTATGTAGTTGTTAAGTGAATTTGGCTTCCCTCATTGATTTTGCTTGTCAGAAGCCAACAAGACAATGTCTTTAAATGTAAAGATTTAAATGTAATCTTTAAATGTAAATATTACATTTACAATGCAATCTTGTAAATGCAACCAGTTGCCAAGTCCTTGAATTGCAATCATGGAACCACAGGAATGGTACAACAGTTGTAACTTCGAAGACAGGTTTTAAGTCACATTTTCCAAGGCTGTCATAACTTTGAATAATTGTTAAATGAACAATTGCAACTCATTGATTACCTACTGTATATAACCATGGGGATTAAAATTATACACTGGAGCTCACTAGAGAAGACACTTATGTTTATAAAGCTGGTTTGATCCTCTAAGCCATATTTAACCACTGGTTAACTACAAGTTTGGTTTGAGATTTAAGTAAATATAAAATGCAACTAATTGAAAATGAAATTGCTTCCAGTCTTGCATGGGAGAATTGATGTTTTATGTGTGCCTAAAACTTTTGTAGATAATGCTAAACTATGACTTTATTTTAGTTACAGTCTGAAGTAGATCATTGTAAAATTACATGATAGCTGTGATATAATAATCTGTTTTTAGTTGTCATTGGAACTCTTGATGATGGGAACATCATTTCCAAAAGACTTGGAAATAACAACCTGTATTGTTATTTCAACACATGATTCAGGATCCTGGAATGGCATTGTTTAAATTTAACATTATGTTACTTTTAAGCATTTTTACTGCCTTCTAAAATAAATTTAAATAATATATTTTGATTATCTGCCCTGAACATGGTGCCCTTCTACTCTTGTCATATGCATAACCCATTGGATGTTTTATTTCTCTGTAATCACTGGTTGAAGTATGATGACTTTTTATCTTTCCCTAGATTTAACACTTAAAATAATATATAATTTCCATATGATTCTGCTTGGTCATTTCTACATGATACATTTTAAAATAATAAAAAGAGAAAAAAATAGTAAGCTTATAGTATAGTAAAAACAATGTTCCATAGCTAATTAAACTCTATTAGACATTTTACACATTCCCTTTAACATATTGTTAACTCATATAATATTCCAGTTTTCTAACTCTATTTCAAATACAAATAACTACAATGCAATCCTGTGCGCTTTTGGCAAATCTCTTCTTTAATTAATTTTTACCCTTTGTCTCTAAAAAAACCTGTTTTTTAACATCTTGTTTTAAAGTCTTGATAACTTTCTTTCCTTTTTCCCTTCCTCTCTTATCCAGTTAGTCTTTTTGTCCCCCATCTCTCAATCTCCCCCTCTTGGTCTCCTCTCTGTTGTTTCTCTTTTCTGATTGCTTCCTGACATTGTATCGATTTTTCACCTTATTTTCCCTTTTTTGGTTGTTTTTTTAAATCTTGAATTCTCCATTTTTCTTTCCTTTCCCTTTCCTTTTCTTTTCAACCAAATTATTTGTCCCATTAAAGATGGCTTCTCTTCTTCTTCATCCCAGCTTTCTTGTTGTTGTCCTTCCTGGTTAGGGTAGAAATGCGCATTTCTAAGAAGTGGAAAACAGATCCAGAAGAGCCCGTGCCATCTCTTCTTCTTTTAACTTTTTATAATTCTATTTTCAATTCTTCAACAGAAATGCCATTGTAAGATTAAAAAAAAAAAAACACAAATGATTTTTAGTCTTTCAAAAAATAGTTTTTCCAAGAGTCCCAAAGTCACAAAGCCAATCCAAATCAGCACAAGCTGTTTCATTTAGCACTTCTCTTTTTGTACTATCTTTTCCTGGGGTGGAAATTTAAATTACACAGTTCCAAAAGTAATTTTTTAAAAGTCTTATTTGCTGTTATCTCCTGATCTTAAAAGTTCCAAGCTGTCTCCTCCAACAAAATCTTAATATATATTCTTTGCCTCTCCTTCCCACTTATAGCAAAAAAAAGAAGAAAATTTTGGTTTTTAGTTCCAATGTTCAGAAATCTTAAATATCCCCTTGGCTTTAATTTCAGATTTAATTACCATCTATGCAAAGCAGGTTTCTTTCCGATTTCCATCTGCTATTTCCTGTAGGGAAGGAGAGTGAGAAGAAAAAAAAATCTTCGCCTTTAACTTTTCTCCACCACTTTTAAACAATCTTGTTAGGATCCTTTAAAATGCACTTTATAAAAGTTGAAGCTCCAGAATAAAGATGTAGCTTATTGTCCCCGGTTCAGCCAAAAACTTTCACTTCTTCAAACTTCCTCCTGCACAATCTTATCTGGCTGAAAGCTTCTTTGTGGTGGCCATTGCTGACCGCTGCTCCACCGCCTTGGGAAAAGGAGTTAAATCGGCTGAGGAGGGGGATTGTGATTCACCCAGACCCTGCCGGATCTCCCCTGTCTTTGGTTACCTCTATGGGGTAACCATAGCCTCCAAATCCAGCTGGATCGGGGGCACCTCGGCAGTGAGCGCAGCAGGAACCGCGCACGATCGCGGATTCCTGCCGTCTCTGAAGCCTTGCAACCGGAAGTTTTTCAGAGAAGAGTATTCTTCTTTGTAGACTTCCAAGGAGTCTCTGTGGAAAACAATGGTAGAAAGAATTTTCAACTGATCAAGCAGAGATTTTATGCAAAGGAAAGGATATCTTTTTCTTTTTTAAAAAAAAAATTAGGAATATCCATATTTTTTTAAAGGGGGAGGAGAAGATGAACCAAATCAAAACATATCTTAGTGATGGTTTAAAATTACCTGTGCATTTTATACATTGGTTATAGATCTTAATGCATGTGTGAACTTGCATAGGACAGCATATTTCATCAATATTTGGAATGAGATAATTAAAATCTTAGAATCAACATATTGCTCATCTTGTTTCGGAAGCTGAGTGCTGAAAATCTGTTTTCCAGAAGAGGTATTGAAGGGAAAGGTAGTGGGATCATTAGTGTCACTTGATTTAAAAAGCTCATATTTTCTTTGAGTTTTCATTCAAGAATCTTCTAGTGATTGTTTTTCTTCAACTGTTTCATCTGTGACATCTGAGGAGAAATCTGCTACTGCCCCATCTTAATTCATGGATAAGTGCTCTGCTCATTTGGCTAGAAAGATTGAATGCATCCAAAAATCATGTGCCACTTTGGCTGCCCCCCTCTTCCCAATTTTATCTTACAGCCAGTTCATATATAATTTCAAGTTATTCAGGTAATATTGATGGTCTGTGCAATGTATTTTAAGAAACTCTACAGTAAGAGAACCATTGGCTGAGAAACACTCAGTACTACAAGAGGAAGCTTGAGGTGATAACTGATGGCATGGGTGCCGTGAAAAGTGGGACAGGAGAAATAGAAACAAAGGGGGCTTCATAGGACATTGCTCTCGTGGAAGTGGAAGTAATGAAATTGTTCATATCACTGATGCAAAAACCCATTTTTTTGCAGCTCCTTGAGATGTGTATGAAGAATTGTAGGCCGAGTTTCCAGTCTCTGATAGTGAAACGAGATTTTTGCAAAGATAGGCTGGTAAAGCTGTTGAATCCAAAATTTAACTTACCAGTGGATTTGCAGGAGAAAATTTTGACCTTTATCATGGTAAGCTTTTTTTCCTTATTTCCTTTTTGCTCCCTCGATGAAATAAATGTAATCAAAGAAAAAAGTTACTTTCTCAGTCAGCAAATAAAAGAAGTGTTTCTGACAGGAAAGCTGGAGTTTTTCTTTGCTGTTGGTTATCATGGGATCATGCTGAATCATAAATTCACTTCTACATCTGAGTGGGCCAAAACAGAAATAAGAAACCTTCATGTCTCATTTTAGCCTTCAGTTTCCAGAAGCCAATGGTAATGGATTATGGAAGTTGTGATCCAAAACATCCAGAAACATCAGTTTGCTTATCTAAGTTATAAAATTTACACTTTCACAAAACCATTTCAGTTTGTAGAGGAGTCGTTCTAACTGTTTAACAACTCTCAGAAATACTTGTATCAAGCATCCATTGAGAATCAGAAATTAGAATATCATTTTATTCTAGATGGCTAGTGAAGCTGGAAAGATTTGTGAAAGTAAAAAATAAAGTCAGCCTTACCTTCACAGAACTTTCCAGCTTCACTAGCTATCAAGAATAAAATGATATTATAATCTCTGATCCTTAATAAATGGTTGATACCACTATTTCTGAGAGTTGCTAAACAGTTAGCATGATTCCTCTATCTAATGAAATTGTTGTATGATAATGCTTCCATGAGATAAAAAATAAAATTTAGCATGTCCTTTTATACAACTAGTGATTCCCCTCCCCCTCATGATGTTGAAAGCTAACCTATCACATTGAGGAATAAACATTCACAAGTTTGCTGAATATGAGAAGAACAAAAGAAGGATCGAAGGCTCCCTCTAATGTATTGTCCTGCCCGTGCTGCCTGTGGATATGACATGGCATTTTGCATCTCAACAGAAGCATTGTATAAAGACATTGTATGTTCAGGGGTGTCAAACTCGATTTCATTGAGGGATGAATTCACTGACTTCAGGGATCAGGGATGTATTTGACCTCAGGGTGCCAGAGTGGGTGTGGCCAGCTCAACGTCACTCGTGTGATCAAATGCCTCTTTTGCTAGTAGCTTGTTTTGCAAGCACTCTGCCATCAAAAATGAAGCTCATGGGGATTTTGTGCACTGCCCTCCCAGACTCCGTTTTTTGCTGGCAGAGAGCTGCAGAAAGCCGTCGCGGCTGAAAACGAAGCCCAGAAGGGCTGCACATGGCCCTTACGAGCTCCATTTTTGCTGTCGGGGCACCGCAGGCCAGTCCTTCGCTATTTCCAGGGCTGCCCCATAGGCAGATCTAAGCACCCCACAGGCCGGGGGCCTTGAGTTTGAGACCCTGCTATAGTTCTTTCCACATTACAAATCAGTTTAATGGGATGACCCCTAGTGTAATAGCAATAGCGCTTAGACTTATATATCATTTTATAGTGCTTTACAGCCCTCTCTAAGAGCTCTACAGTCTATTGCCCCCAACTATTTGGGTCCTCATTTTTACCCACCCTGGAAGGATGGAAGGCTGAGTCAACCTTGAGCCTGGTGGGATTCAATCTGCCAAATTGTAGTAGTAGTAACTTGCAGTACTGCAAGAATCAGGAAAACATCTGCAGAATGTGTATAACCTTTGCCTCTTTGGCAATCCCTTTTTAAAGTTAAATCTTGTCTTTTTGTGTGTGTTTTCCAATTTAGCAATTTATGGCCTGTGGGTTGAATGTGGCCTGCCACCTGAAAATAATCCAGCCTGTAGCCCCAAAAATAAGTATATTTACCTGGCCTACAAAAGAGAAAGAGAAAAATGAAAGGCTCTTTTTCAAGCCCTTATCACCATCCTGGGTGACTATTTTGATGACAGCTTCACCAGTCTCCTCTGCATAGGCAACACAAGTTCCCTGTCCAGTTCCAATGCTGTGGTAAGGGGGAGAAAATGGCAATGATGTTGCCTTTTGCTCTGTGTGGGAAAAAGAGAGTCCCTGTTCTGAACTATCTATTTTGAGAAATTTGAGAGATCTTCATTAAATAATTTGGTCATTTTTTTTCCTGAACCTTTTATTTTGTTTTAATCCATAGACATCTCTTAATGTTTCTAAAATGGTTTCATTGAAATACCAAGGAATTACTTTGCTCCATTTTGGTCTGTCCATGTACTGATTCAGCAAGATAGGAGAGGAGAATTTGATGCTTCAGGTTCTTTTTTAATACAACCTCATTCCTCCGAAAGTCTTTGGAAGAAATAGTTGTTATCCAGTTTCTGGCCCAAAATGGCAGTTATTAGGTTTTGAAGGGGGTTTAATTGGATTCAGGAACTGTAATCTTTTTCACAAACAGACCTGGGCCAGGGGGTTTCAGAATGCTGTCGATGTGAGTGAAGTCAAGGAGGTTTATCTGGAGCTTCTCAAGAAAGGAGTTGAATTTCCATCCTCAGAGATCAACAGGAGAACCACTAAGGTAAATACTTCACTGGGAGCTGCTGATTTGAAACAAGTTCAGCAAGTTGCAAAGATTGGCACATGCAGAGGTGGTGTGTTAATTAACTCAATAATGTGTATTTGGCACAGTGATTTCCTTTGCTTATGAAACCAATCATATGTTTCTGTCTTGGAGCTTTAAAAACAATCTAAGAGTAGGAAGAATAGTTTAAAACTATTTCTTAAACAGGAAATGTAGAGGTTAAATCTGCCCATGGAATCCTAGTAACCCAGGTTTCTTCCTCAGGATAAAGGAAATTAAGTGTCTGGATTGCACTGAAGGCTTTGCAAAAATCCACAAAGATGTAAACAAAACAGAACACTCGCACAAAAAACAAAATATATCTTTTGAAATCAGAAAATGAGTTTAAATAATTTTATTATTATTATTTCTAATGTATACCTCAAAAGTACAGGGAATTTTACTTTCCAGAATTCATAATGATGAGTATATAGATGGATTTGATAATTTAATGAATCCCACAAAATGATTGCTTTATTCAAATTTGCAGTACTCAAAATTATATTTCCATGGAAAAGATGGTAATTAGCTTGACCAAAGTAGGCAATGAAAACTTTTTAGCATAATGTTTATATGTATACTAATGAAATATTACAGTAACAGTAAAGCATTGTATCTCAACTTGGCAATGTTAAGATGTCTGGAATTCGGGAAGGGCAGGGGGGTTGAAGTCCAGACATCTTAACATTGCTAAGGTTGAGAAACACTACAATCAGTGGTGGGATTCAAATATTTTTACCATTGGTTCGGTGGGTGTGGCTTGGTGGGCGTGCTTTGCACACATGCACACATTTTGTGTGCATGCATGTGCCAAACATGCACTTTGCGCAGGCGCAGAGGCGTTTGCGCAGGTGCAGAGGCGTTCTAACTCACCTCCTGCAAGCCTGCTTTATTCCGGTCGCTTCAGCAGCTGTCGCACAGCACTCTTCTGTGCTGCGCAAAGAAGCTGTGCTTCATATTCAGAGGTTAAAGGTGAGTATGGGAGCCCAGGCGGGCGGGTGGCCCAACAGCAGGGGACCGGAGAGAACTGGTTTGGTCTCCGCTGCTCATTGCTGCTAGTGGCTTGGCAGAACCGGGCCAAACCGGTAGAATACCACCACTGACTGCAATAAATAATAAAAGAATATACTTTTAATTTAAATTTATGGTTAAGAAAGTCACAGAGTAGTTATAGGAAGCAAAAAAAAAATCTACCGTAGATTTAGACATTCCAATATTTCATCCTAATTTAGCATTGCTATGATCATGTTCATACTGTTCGCTTACATCAGACAGTTGCTCTAATATAATATGAACATTTTTTTATTTTTGTACTTTTTTTCTGATGTAGTCTTTCTTTTATCCATTTTGTCCATCTAAAGCTGCAACTCTGCATGCACAAGTCTCAATTTTGTATTTGATAGTTTTGCACTAACTAAGTTTTGGATCACATTAAATGCGACCTGGTATCAATTTACAACTTTCACTAAATCAAATATTCCATTATTTTAACTTACTCTAACTGAAACCTCCCTGTATGCTCACTCTAAGCTACCTTAGTGAATAATATTCACTTCATATAACTGGACTGTTGCTCATTTTTTCATTACAAGTACTACATATTTTTCAACCTAACCCTGAAATTTATCAATTATAAACATTACATAAGTTTACTATTACTTAATTACTGTTGGGGCTTAGAAAGACCAAATAAGGGATCAGTACTTGAGATCAGTTGATTGCTGACAGTTGTTTAAAGACATCAAGAGACTGCATTTTAAACATGATGTATCTATAACAATCACTAAATGACTGGTCATAAATTGAGGTCTATTTGTATATTAAGTCTCAAAACTGAGAGGAAAAAATTAAGACTCTTGCCATCGAATTTAGGGATAAAATAAAAATGAAAGTATGATTGAAAGTTTAAAAGCATTCTAAATATATTTGCACGTGGATACCAACTTAAATAGGTGAGATAAAAGTGTGGCCTCTTTGAAGTACCTTCTACATTTAAATGTTGAAAATCTCCTAATTATATCCACAGCCTTTGTCTACAAGAATGTCTTATAATTCCTCCCAGAAGTACTTTTCAAAACCCCTCTCCCCAGCTGCAGTAATAACACTGATTCCTGAGCAGGTATGATCTATTCCTTCAAATATTTTACAAAGTAAGCATCATCATCCTAAAATTCTCAGATTTGAACAAGAATGTAGGTTTGTAGTTTATCACTTGCTGTCTTATCAATACATTTTAATTGATAGGTGACTGATGGGACAGGCTACCTGGAAAAGTGAGGCTGAATTTTCAATTTAAGAAGAGAAGAGAAGGAACATTCTTCTTATAAGCCAATAAGAAAATGTTTCGATATAAATGTTGATAAAAAAAAAAGAGCAAAGACCACAATGGGCCTTCCATTTATTTTGAACTAGCTTGATATCCATGCTTCACTACGAAATTATGTGGTTGGGCTTAGTTTTGGGGGAGGAAAATAAAGGGGGAAAAATCTGCCTCTGCCTACCAGCATCCATCAGTATTCAACTGGCTAGCATCCTGTCAGTGTGTGAGAGGGTTGAGGGATGTTTGGAAACTGAAACAGTATTTACTGTGAGCAAGAAGGAGACAGCAAGGAGCCTGAGTGTGGCTTAGCTCAACTGTTCTTCACTAAAGCTGCTTGGTGCTGTAAAAGTAAAACTGAAACTTCTCTTCTGCTTGTGTTTTGCATTCGGAAGAGATTTCTTTTCAGGTGGGGAGGGGGAGCAGAACTCCTTAGCATCAGAGCATGTTAAGCCCCTGTCACACAGCACCAACGGATGGAAAGAGGATGTAAAACGGAGAGAAACACTTGCCATCCGTTGG
>BHFT01063858.1:0-18879 GCA_004320025.1 Laticauda laticaudata
TGTTTTAAGGACATTATATCAAAGTTGGATCAGCCTGTAGTGTTTTTTTCCACTTTAATTTTGAGTGTAACTCCAACTCCAGACCTCCATGGATTGCTAAATTTGATTTCCATTGATCATTTTTGTGTGATTGTGTTGTCAGCACATTCAACTATGTAAAGAACAAAGTATTTCATAAGAATATTTTATTTATTCAGATCTAGGATGTCTTATTTGTGTTCCCTTTATTTTTTTGAGCAGTGTATATTCTGTAATAGGGGCTTATTGAATGCTATCATGTAAATGTTCAAAATTGTGGATACTCATTGTTAATGTGACTAGCTAGTGCATTTTCATTAAAATACTTCTGCGTGTGTTTACAGTTCACTTGAGTTTTCCTAAATAGATATTCTCATTCTCCCTTCATGTGGAAGTTATTTCCTCCTCTAGTTATAGATTTCCTGCACCATGCTGTATTTGAACAAAACAGATTTTAATTAAAGCAGCCAGCATTTCAGAACTCATACAGAATATCAGGCCTTGTTATTATTCTCATTGAGGTAACAAATTGGAGCATCTTAGTCCATTCCTTGAGCTTTTGAAGATGGTCCATCACTTCAGTCCTTGTTTAATGCTTGTAGTGATATAGTCATAAACTGGACTCAATTTTTGCTAGGGCAAAATTCCCATGTGGCTTGGGAAGTATAAGAGCTCTTCAGACATTTCCCAGAAATTATGACGTCTCTGATTTTGTTGCGATAGGCCACTAAAGCAGATATGTAATCTGGAACCTTTCTAGTGTTTTGTTCTGTGCTTCTCATAAGCCCTACTTAGCATGGCTCTAAAAGATAATAGGTTAGGCACCAAGTTGTCTTTGCCAGTTACACTCAGGATTAATTTGAGGGTTTTTGTCATTTTTGAGAGAACTATGGAAATGAAAAGTGGGGTCTATAACTAGATAAATTGAAAGTGATCATTGTTTTTTATTTACCTTCCATTTAGGTACAAGCAATTCAATCTAGATATGTCTTCTAGGAGTGCTTGGAAACTTCAACTGGCCAGTATACAGCACTGAATTGCTTTCAGATGCACTTCTTGGCCATATTATAAAATGTAAAAATGCATCTACTGCTTTACCTTGTTATTTATTTTTTGGCAAAAGACCTGTTACTGATCTTTACTAAAAAACAGTAACTTGTTTAGTACCAGCATAATCCAAAAATCTGTTTTTGTATGATTCCTGATAGATTTGTCCTGCTTTCCTTCACTAAGATACGCTGGATTGTTACGAATTTGGGGCAGGGTGTTCTCTGTGGTAGCATTCCAATGATCGAAGCTTTTGTGAAGGAAGGTAGATTTGAATTCTTCTTTGCTTCAGCTGGATGGGTTTTTTTTTTTCCTTGAGATTTTAGATGTACTATATTTGTGCCATTCTTTGTTTCTTAGACAATTTTTCTCATATTCATAATTTTACAGTTTATTATGCTTGCAGAATTGCTTTTCAAAGTTCAAATTGTAAATAACCTTCAAGCCTGAAACTCAAAAAATAATGTTATAGCAGATGAGCAGGACTAGTGTTAGAATCAAGCAAAAGCTTAGAATGCTTTGCTCAAAAAGTCCTGGGAATTTGGGCTGTGCTCACACTCAGCTTGGGAGTTTCTGATTTTAAGGATATGCTTCTATCTCATAGTACATGATGAGGCATTTGTCTACTTTTGCTAGTCTTTTCACATAATTTATGTGCTGAGTAGATTGGTACGGTATTTAAATCTGTAAGTGTGTTTGAAATGTAATAACTTCAAGCACTTTTTGTGACTGAAATATAATGATACAATTACTGTATAGAGAGACATGTAACAATCCAGGCATATTCCTTACTGAACATTATTTCAGCATTTTATAAATGTAAAAAGTACTGTTTAATTGGTTATGATATTTGCAGTTACATATATGACTCTATATTTTTTTTACCATGTTAATTTGTATAACTGTGATGCTTCATAATCTGTTTTAATTTTTCAGCTGGTAGGTTATAATGTACAAATAGCTTTAAACCATTTTAACTCTATCTTTCTGGATGACATGTTAACAGTTCTACTTTTTTTATAGACATGTTATTCTAGCATTGCTTTATAGTAGCTATGGATACTTTTGAATGTTGATCATATTGCCTGTTGGAAGCACCTTATAAGGTAGTTAAAATAACCTTAATTTGTACAACTGCTCATTTAAAAAAAAACAGCATTTAAAAAAAATTACATATGAATTACCTTTCATTACCCTTGAATGATCCAGAAGAAAGAGAAAGAGATTTTGAGACTGTGCCTAAAAGGTTGTGCATGATGTCTCAACAAACTGCTCATTGTTTGGATATGGCTGTCTTTCATGAAGCCATCACAGCACTGGTCAGCCAAATAAGGTGGCCTAGAGCACATAGTAGAGAAGATAATGACTTTTCAAGCTAAACCAAAAGACCGTTACAACATGAGATAGGAATGTTGGATAAAAAATACTACAAAGAAGTTTGAAGCCCGGAACCTTATTTTCATCCTTTTTTCTGCCTTATGTGGATTCAGCATCATGTTGAAGATAGAGGGTTCACTTTTGGAAGATGCCCTTTTAATTAGTGTGACTAGTTAAGCTTTGGACAGACATAGCACGAATGATTGGCTAGGACAGGCATATCAGGCATTTGATCCTCTCTTCTTTTACCAATTCTGCCTCGTTTCTACTCTCTGTACACTCTGTAAACCAACTGTTTTATTTATTTTTTGTTAATCCACTGGGTTGTCCTGTGATAGTTTATATTGAGAAAGGGGGCGGAGAGGTCACGTTAGCTCCAAAGTAAATTACCTTGTACCTAAAACATGCTGTGTCATGATGGCACCTGAATCAGAATATTTCATAAGTTGTTGATAAGAAGCAACTATGAGTTTTAACATGACATTTATTGTAAGGTTACAGGAACAAAATCTTGCAAATCTGAAAATCTCTCTTCCCCCCTCCCCTTTCACTCTCCTGAAAACTAGAGAAGATTCCTTCTGTTTCACCCTCACCTCCCTTCAGACTCAGATTTCACTTATCAAACCATATCTAGGCTGCAGCTCTTTTTTTCCACAAAGTCATTCCCACTTAATATTACAGTTGACCACTCCTGGTGATCATCAACTTACAACAGTTCATTTAGTGACTGTTCAAAGTTACAATGGCCCTGAAAAAAGTGAGTCATGACCATTTCTCACACTTACAACTGTTGCAGCATCCCCATGGTCACATGATCAAAATTCATATACTTCGCAAGTGGTTCATATTTAGGATAATTGCTGTGTCCCTGGGTCATGTGATCCCCTTTTGTGACCTTCTGACAAGCAAAGTCAATGGGGAAGCCAGATTGACTTAACAACCGTGTTACTAACTTAACAAATACAATAATTCACTTAACAACTGTGGCAAGAAAAGTCGTAAAATGGGACAAGTTCACTTAACAAAGGTTTCATTTAGCAACACAAATTTTGTGTGGTCATAACTCGAGGAATACCCATAGTATTGTGTTTCCCCCAAAATAAGACCCTGTCTTATATTTTTTTGCCACCAAAAAAGGCACCAGGTCTTATTTTCAGAGGATGTCATCCTCTGATTAACCTCACTGACTAACCTCGCTCCCGGCCTCCTTTTTGCTGTCAGAGGCCTTCAGAAACTTTCTTTTCTGTGGCCAGCAAGGCTTTCCTGAAGGCCTCTGTAGCAGATAACAGAGCTTCAGGAAAGCCTTGGCAGCCTTGCCAGCTACAGAAGAAATGGGCCAACAAGGCAGGTGTCAGGGTTTGCGAGGCCTGGCTACAACTGTCCAAAGGTAAGTAGTAGGGCAGCTACACCTCCCCCATTCCCCCCCCAGCTTAATTTTTACTGGTGTACTCTGGAGGGGGCGGGTTCTTAATTAGGGCTTATTTTGGGGGGGCGTCGGGCTTATATTGGGTGCACATGTAAAAATCAAGCTAGGACTTACTTTCAGGGTAGGTTATATTTTTGGAAAAACAGGGTAGTTGACTCTTCACAGGATGTAAAAGCAGCTGAGGTGATTGTTTTATTTTACAAGCACTGTGCTCAATTTATTCTTCCCTATATCAGAGCAAGGGAAGCATGCAAATGTTATCTCAAACAGCATCCTTTTCTTCTTGAAAACTACAATTAATGAGGGTTTGCATATCAAGAATATGAAGCAAAAGGAGGTTCAGTTGCTTTTCTTCTAGAAATATTCCATCTGGGCAGATTTCACTTGTATAATGGAGAATACGTTGGACAATATTCTTGTGGTTGACAGATTCAGGTAGGTAAGAAGGTATCTTGAATAGGATGTTCAATCTTGTATTAAGCTAGAACCTTGCTAGATTTCTCTCCCATATCTCCCAAAAAATCTCCTATAAAAATGCCTGGGAGAAACCATAATGTGATGACCCATGGAGTGGCACAAGGGCAACACAGTCAGATAATCAATGAGTCCCTTTAATAGCTCCAACTTTGCCCCCAATGTCCAGGTTACCTTCTGGCTGGAGAAGAACTCTCCCAGGAGCAGCCTTTAACTGCAGAGAATCAAGTCCAACATGGTCAACAAAAAATGTAACTTTAAGTCCAAGTCAAGCCAAACTGAGGTAATTTGGCAGGGCAGGAGCAAGAATTCTAGACGTGAAGGCACAGGCAAAACTCACACTGTTGGAAAGATGCCAGGAACACAGATAAGCAATGAACACAGGATAAAGTCACATTTGCTCCCAGCAGCTGCTGTAGTCAGCATTCAGTTCTTACACACTTTCATTCCCAGGTGTGGCTAATGAAGGGAATCAGGGCCCTTTCCTCCCCTGTAAGCCACACAACCCATGTTGCTCTTTTCTCCGTTCTTCCCTGCATGCCCTAAGATGAAGAGGGGGTGGGCCTGGGTCTTCCTCTGAACTCCCTCTCTCCTGTTCTATCTCTCCCCTGCTCTGCCCAGCTGGACTTTGCCCTTCCATAGACTCCTCCACAGCCAACAGAGCCACAGTCCCCCTCCCTGTCATCTGTTTGTCTTCCTCCTTGGATTCAGACTCTGACAGGGGCATGACACATAATGACCTATAGTTCACGCACAGGGTAAGTGCTAGACGTGGGTCAGTCCACTGAAGTATGTAAGCTATTTTCACCCACTTCCCTTTTGAATGAACCTAAAGGAAAGATTGGTAACATTAAATGCTGGCCCTGTCCCATTGTTCCTTTCTGAGCCAGATACTTACTTTCCTTGATCTTTTCCATAAATGTCCCCACACCATTCCATTTTGCTGCAGTTCAGTAGTTCAGCCTCTTTCTTTTTTGCTTTCTCTGTCGGACGCTTGGCTCAGAATGATGAAAGTGAGCTGCAAGCACATGGCAGATGTCTTGTTTTCTGCCTTTTGGGAAAGGGAATGAGAACGCTGAAGGGACACTTCAATGAGGCTGAGCTTTGTTATTGCCAGTTGGACTGCCCCATGAAGATACCTACAGGATCCATAGCCAAGAAGAAAACCCCAAATCATATGAATTGATAGGGAGCAAATGTAACATATATAGGAAATCTCCAGCCTGTATTCAGTTAGTGGAGTTAGAAGGTATTGATATACACCAGGCTTACCAAGTGAAGGAGTATAAGATTTAGCTAGAGGAAATAATGGATTTTTCCTAACTGATCCAATCTGCTTTTCTTTCTGGCAGTCATCCTTGCCAAAATAATATCCAAGACATTTAAATTGTGATGAATGCAGTGTTCATGCTACTCCAGAGACAGACAACTCTCGATTACCTTTTATCATTGGAGATTTGCATATTTATTCCTAACTAAAAATATAAAGATTCTTATTTTGCTCTTTCCGGGACTCATTGAACTCTGTCATTATAAAGATGTTAGATAAATATAAAGAGTTGTATATTATTTGAAAATAATTTGTAAGTTGTGCTTTGGATACCCCTGTGTTCTTCACTGAAGCATTCCCCTCTTTTCTCCAGGTTTTTATGCAAACTGAGGGTGGGAAAGGGACAGAAATGTGCTGTGTTTGTGCAAGATCTGAAGCACCTCTGCATAACATTTGGAGTGCACGCTGTCCTAGTAAAGATATATGTGCTTGCAAGAATGTATTCAATATTTGTATGGCAGTAAACATGATATATAATCAGGATTTTCCTAAAACATACTTTTGGTTAGAATTTTTCACAAAATTGGCATTTTTCAGGTTGCCTTTAGTCCTCTGATTTCCAGATTTTTAAAGCTATAAAACCTTTTTTATGACTTCCTACTTCTGCAAAACAAATTTTCAGGCACAGGGAATTGGTTTCATGGAGGGCATTTTTCCCTGCAGACCAAAGAGAGTGTGGTTTCATGTGCTGCCTGGATCTCACACATTTGCAGACAGGGCTTCTCTCACTTGCGCAGCCTGGTTCCTGGTGGCCTGCAGATTGGTCCATGGCCCAGGGGTTTAGAACTCCTGTCCTACTTAATACATTTTTATCTTATAATGATCCTGATAATGGAAGAAATATGATATTTTTATTGATTGATATTCTTCCAGTTGCATCATACTCAGAGTGCTGCAAATCTCTGCTCATGATAATGAATTGGGTTGAAATAAATATTATCGATAGGTAAGCAACAGCCATTTGTAATGTTGCATTACCTAAAGAAGCATTTCTGTCCTTATTTCAATAAATTCAGTATGCTGATAACTTTCTGAGTCTTTCTCTTCTTTTAATGTAATATAGCAATAGCACTTAGACTTATATATTGCTTTATAGTGCTTTATAGACCTCTTAAGTGGTTTACAGAGTCAGCATATTGCTCCCAACAATCTGGGTCCTCATATATACTTCAGAGCCTTTAAAATCAGAGAGTTCTTTCATGGCATTTTTTTACAACCTCCCCCTTACTGTAACAATTAAGACTTGGTATTGCATATGATGCGATCACAACTTTTATTAAATGTAACAGTGTAAATGTTAATTGACACTTGTAAAAAAGGGAGGATGGCTATTCAAAATTGCATTGGTTCTCTTTTCCATGTGTCTCTTTTCAGGCTGTAGTAAAACCTCAGAGAGTGCAAATCAACTTGTAAATATAATTACTATGAATATCAGCTGGCCACTTCTGCTCATTTACCTATTGGGCATGGGTGACTGGACAGTTCATATCCTATAGTTACTGGAGGATGAAATATAATTCAGTTTATGGATTATACTGTTCTACTCCTTCCCATTTTTATGTCTCTACTGTGATGCTGAAATATTCTATATGCCAAGTTATAACATTTATCTAAGTGCATGAAATGACGGTGTAACTCACATAGTTTTTAACCAATTGGGCCAGAGCATCAAACCAGAAGTCATTGTGAATGGAAAGTTGTGGTTTTAGATCTTGAAATGAAAAACTTTGCCTTTTAACTTGTACATAGTGTTTATTTATCTTTACCTGTAAGATTCTCCCGTTTAGTTCTCTTGGAGGAATGATGTTTCACTAAACAATTCCCTTTAAGAAGTTTTATTCCCAGATAGGGAAATGTTTTAACTCTTTATGTTGATAAAATATTTGATTAAACATTCCATTAAAAAAAAAAACTCAAAAGATAACAAAGAAAAAAAGAGAAAAACTCAAAAAAGAGAACAAATAGGAAACTTTCATTTACTTGTTATGATATGAATCAGAAACAATTTGCTGTATCGCCTTGATGCTTTGAAGCAGTCAAACTTACACAGAATTCATCGGGAAAAAAAGGGGGAGCAAGATGATGCACTCCAATGCCCTCCAGTGCTCCACCCACTCAGTAATAACGTGGAATAGGAAGGAGTGGCAAGTGTGGGGTGGCATGGGTGGCAGAAAACTGATGGAGACTTGCCTTACCAGTGTCCCTTCTGGGAAACAAGACTTTTTTGTGTGTGAATGGGTTTGCCAAGGTGGCATTGAGGATCGGGATCATTCCTGCAGTAAGTTTACAAACTCCAAATGTATACATTGGCCCCACTGATATTCCCTAAGCAAATTGAAATAGTGGTACCATCGTAGATAGAGGTATTTGTATGACTTAAATTTGATTGTTTGTTTTATTACACAGCTGTTCTTTGAGAAAAATAGCATTCGGGTAATAACCTAGGTATATTCAGGTTACTGAACTGCTGACCTTCTGATTGACAAGCTCACCGTCTTAGCCATTGCATTTCTTTTGGGGGGGGGGTGAATAAAGGGAGTATAATTCTTCTTTTCCTACTTGATATTTTGGATGCCTTCAGTATCATCAGCTATGATATTTTTCCGGGCTGGTTGGCTTTTTTCCTGAAATTCTTGTGTTGGCTGCTAATTTAGAATTTGTAGCCAGAGGACATTAAAGGAGGACCTGAAGCCAGAGGACATTAAAGGAGGCACAATGGAATAAACTGGATTGTGTTTATTAAAACTTTTCCCATTAATTGCTTACAGTATCAGGGGTTGCTCCTTGGTGAGCTTTTAAGCGACAGGAACCGTCTCTGGAACACAAATTTAAAAAGCTGTTTTATTGGGCATTTATTTATTTATTTATTTATTGTTTGTTTGTTTGTTTATTGATTGATTTTTTTCCAGGACCACCCATCTCCCTTAGGAGAGAGTTTTATAGTTGTTTGAGTTTTGTAGCTGTGCAGTCTCTCTCTCTCTCTCACTCTCTCTCTCCACCCACTGAGTTCCTTACTTTTAGGCAACAGCAAGAAAAGATCACATATTAAAGAGGGCTAAGCACCTAGCAGGTATAGGGTCCCTGCCACAACCAAAGAGGGAGATAATTATCTAATGGGATTAGAGCAGAAAGTTTGTTATCTCAGAATTTGCAAGTAATATGAAGAACTAGATTATCTAAACAGTCTCTCTTCCGGGACTTAATTAAAAATTGCAGGTCAATTGCAGAATATTCTGAAGGTTGCGAGGAGGCGGCATTGTTTTGCAATAGTTCTCCTCTTTCCTGAAAAGTTGGTTCCAGTCTGTGATGGGTGGGGAGAGGCTTTTTGTTCCTTCTCTTTAACATGTCCATGAAGCAACTAGGAAATTCCATCTTTGGGCATGAGATGAGATGTTATAAATACGTAGATATTTATAATGGCTGGACAGGAGGTATGAAGGGAGATCTGACCAAGTGTCTGGAGATAGTACAGGTCTGGATGCATCGGAGGAGTGGCAGGATCTGAGGGCAGAATTAAAAGAGAGTCATCCTGGAATCCCTATGTAGCCACAAGTAAACTAAGCCCAACCCCCTCCCCCAAATTCCATTGACCCTTATCTAACTTCAAGCAAGTGCTAACTATCAGTTGAGTATATTCCTGTGCATAGGCATAAGTAGTAATAAATCAATTTAATTGGACCTTCACATGTGGACTTGGTCTTTCATAAAGCCTGACAGGATGAAGAGAAATAGACTCAGACTAAATCCCATCAAGGAGCAGTGGCTGCAGATTCAAAACTAAGTAATCCATCTTTAGTTATGGCTATGTTGCTTACTACCAGAGCTGTTTCATAATCTGGGAGAATCCTTCCAATCCTTCTAGCTGGAACAGCTGGTAATTACTATGTCTAGAAAGATCTATACACAATTACATGTACCAATTGTGACTATTTCTGGAACAGGAAGCTTTACCTTTGTTACTGTGCATCTAAACTGTTGCAGTGAGCTCCACACAGGGCTACCTTTGAGGACCATCTGGAAGAATCAGCTTCAATATGCAGCAACCCAGTTAGCTATAGGCATTCCTAAAGAGCCCTTCATGGTTTGGGACTAGATTATCTGAGGAACCATCTCTTGCCAGTCACATCTATCCAACCCACTAGAGCAGAGAGGGAAGGAATGTTGTGGGTCTCATCCCCTAGGGAGATACATCTGGCGGGACCCAGAAGAAGGGCCTTCTCCATGGTGGCTCCCTCACTCTGGAACATCATTTCCCCAGACATTAGACTGGCCCCCACTTTAACACTCTTTCGGAAGGGGCTGAAGATATGGTTCTGTCAGCGGGCCTGGGGAACCCGGAGCAGGAAGGAGCCATATGGTTTGTATGAATATGTGGTGTCACTGGGGTGGGGGTGAGGTTATTATTTTGCTAATTTATCATTGATTCTTCTTTTTACTATTTTATTTCTTTTATATGGTTTTATATCTGCGTAAACTGCCTTGAGTCGCCATGTGCGAGTAGGCGGCAATATACATTTCCTAAAATAAATAAATAAATAAAATTTGCCCTAGATTCACTGGCGTAATTCCATATTAGTTGCCAGTTGGCTTCCAGGCACAATTCTAGGTGTTTAAAAGCTCTTATTTTGCTCAGGAATGGGATATCTCTATGACCTGTCCTGAGATGACTCTGCACGTCTGGTCAGGGAGAGAAGGCTGAGGTCCCCTCAGCTGTGGAATGTCAGCTGCATAGTTGAGCATTCTCAACTATGGAAAGGATGGCTCCTTTCCTCTCACAGCTTACACCTGGATGGATATCCAGAGCATTCCCCTCTGTTACATCTTTGAGAAGCTGTAAAAAATATGTAACATTTTGTTTGAAATGAAGACTGTACTATCCTACAATGCATGTTGCAATGGATTACTGAGTTGTTTTTAATTTATTTTTATTCCCTGCCCCCCCCCCCGCCCCCCCATGAGTATGTACATGCACATAATCTGTGTCAATTGTTTCTGGCAACTTTGAAAGTGAAAGTTGAGATTTTTACAATGCTTGTTTCAAACGCCCAGAAACGGGTAAGGCACCATTGAAAGCAAAACATATTCACAAGTCAGCAAGTCAATGTACTGGGCATGTTGCTTTGATTATGCCTACTGGTTGAATTTACAGGATTACATCTTAAATTCATGTATATAGTTTAGTTTGTGGTATCAGTCAGACTAATTATCAATTATGATTTGTTTTCCTTGGAACAAGCAGAGATAGAAATGAACCAGTTTGGTCTTGACTTATTCTTTTGGCTTGTTCCCAAAGAGTCATAATGCATCTACCAATCATGGCCACAGCTGCTGAAAGGGACTAATGGTTTCAAACTGGAACTGTTTGCCACAAATGTATAATCCAAATTGACCAAGTTTAAGTCGTCCTTGGGTTGCAATAGCAATTGGGATTGATAGTGCCATTGCTAAACAACATGGTCATGAAGTGCAACATTATATGACCATGTCATTTATGATGGCAATTTTGGCAGTCTTGTGCTTGCTGTCATTAAATGAGGACCACATGGGTTGTTAAACAAGGACTTCATGTTATTGTGAGTTTCAATTGCCTGCTGGCTTCATCATTGACTATCCTTATGGGAAACCAGCAGGGAACATACCATCACATGACTGTGGCTTGCTGCAATGTCATAATCACAAGCGGCTGCCAAGCACCTGGATCATAATCACACAATCATGGGGAAGCTCTGATGGCCAGAACTATGAGGACCTCCTATATGTACCATTTGCTCATTGTCACTGTAACTTTCAGTAGTCAATCAGAATAGAGCTGGAAGGGACCTTGAAGGTCTTCTACTCCAACCCCCTGCTCAAGCAGGAGTCCCTATACAATGGTCACTGCATGAATGATCATAATCTAAGGACCCATTGTGCATGAAAGGAATTACTGATTATAACCCTATGTTTTTTGTGTTGTGATTTTAATTTATTCAGGTCATCCAATAAGGGAAAAAGTTTGAGAATGAGTTAAAGGGATAAATTGGGAAGCATGTTTGTGTAGCTGATGCAATTTAAGGCCCTGTCCCACTGCACTTACAGATGCAAAGAGGATGTAAAATGTTAAAAAAAGTTTGCCATCCATTGGAAAACGCTATTCATCCGTTGTGTACTCATTGCATACGTGTTTCATACGCTCCATCTGTCGAGCATCCATCCACTGCGATTTCATCCGTGCAAGAAATTTTGAGCTGCACAAAACTTTGTGAACAGATGAACTTTCCGCCGTGTACGATGTAAATCCATGACATACGAGCAGCAAATGTTCTAAGTCCGTTTATCATCCGTTAAACGTCCGCTGTATCCTCTCTGCATCCTCTGGGCATCCTCGCAACTCACATCCGCTGCAGCTGAAAACGGAAAGAGGGAGGAAACAAAGGGTACACAGAACGTCTACACAGTGTTAGTAGCACGGAAATAGAAAGGATGCACAGTGAACGGTTTGCATCCAATATACATCCGCACGGCATCCCCTTTCTTTCCTTTAGGCGTATGTGATACATCCGCTTCATCCGCTATGCGTCCGCTTTGCAATTCTCCCCCGGAACCCCTTCAGAGGTGTCATCCACTTCCATCCGCTAGGCTTCCTATGAACATCTATTTAACATCCCCGCTACCCACGTCCATTCTTTTCCGTTCTTTTCCGTTCTATTTATAAAAATTTTCACTTTTTGGAGCAGATGACAATGGATGGAGCCACCACCGAAATTTTGCTCATCCGCTGTATCCTTTATGCATACATTTTGCATCTGTCGGCCAGTGGGACCGGGCCTTTAGAAATTTCAACACTTCTGTGCCTTTACAAAAGGTTTGTGGTGGATAGTGTTTGCCTTTCAACTTGATTTAAGTACAAGCGATATAATGTTTGCAGACTGCAGTCGGCTTATTAAGATTTCTGCTCCATCAGCACCTCAGATACTTTATATTTTTATAAAAGCAGCTTATTAATAAGAAAGAGGAGGGATAGATTACTTTTTCAGAATAAAAGGCACATTATGATTTGTTACAGAACAAACAATTCACAAATATGTAGAGCCAGACTCTTGTTTTTTCGCCTCTCTTCACAGATGGTTGAGTTGGCTACTTACTGGAATATGAATTTATGAGGCATTCCCACTAATTTTACTAAAACTGCTAGATGAAATGGACTACAGACAGTTATTCCTCTAGCATCTAGATAAATAATAGTTGGCTTTGTCCAGCCAAAGAAGTTTTGATCATATGTGTTCCACAATGTTACATTATAAACGATACTTGCTTAATGGTATCAGGAACATTTTTTATGATAATGAGAACTCTTTTTTCCTGCTAGATGGTCGGTTCATCTAATGGCTTCTGCTTGATCTATTTTACCTCTTTTAAATAAGGTCATTAACTTCATGAAGCAAATAATGACACCCTCATTTCGAATGCTCCTCCTTTAATAAGTTTCCACATAGCCCCCATCTGTCTTGGTAAAATAGGTTAAAATCAATGTGTTTTTAAATTTTTTTTCCTTGCTGTTAACTGTTACAACTGTTTCTGCCTTTTTGATGGTACATTTGCTTTTATGCTAGATGGTTTTATTTATTTTTTAATGAGTTGTCAGACAGGAAATAAAGACACACATAAATGATTTATTTATTTATTTTAATCACAGCCAATTGTATAGTGGGTTGATAGACAAAAATGGATATTGTTCAAGGAGCAGTATTACAACTCGATAATTTTTGTTTGGGCTTCCTAGGTAAGCAAAAATTGTGATTGACAGTGTCTACACCCCAATTCATTTGTTAGTAAAAATTGAGTGAGGGAAGAACCATATGATGTTGTATTTTAAGCTTCCTTTAGAACGTAAATTGATTATCACAGGTTTTAAAATAATATTAGAAATTTTAAGCTTCCTTTAGAATGTAAATTGATGATCACAGGTTTTAAAATAATATTAGAAATTTGATATAATTAGCAATGATAAATTCATGAAATATAGGCCATTCTTCAAAAGTGGAGGCAAAGTACTCTCTACAGTCACGTTAAAAGCTAATTCAGCTGATATCTAATGGCTATCTAATGAACCCAAATGATGTGGAATCCAACAAGTTTGATTAAAGACAACATATCTTTAACCAGTCAATAGGAATGCCACTGTAGTCAACTGAGTTTCTATAAAAGACATAAGTCTGTATTACATCTATTCTATCTTTTGATAATTTCTCCCTCCCATTTTTTTTAAAGTACCATGATAATGTTCCCCTAAATAGGAAGATGGTGATGGCACAACCATTCTTGCCCTCCTGGATCTCTTGTGGCTTTTGATTGTAGCCTTGGTAGCCTTCTGGACCACCATGGTAGCCTTCTGGACCAGCTTCAGAAGTTTGGATGGAGGCATTGCTTTGCGTTGGTTCACCTTCTGCTTCTTTGACCCAGTCAATTGATATTTTGAGGAGAAGTCTAACTTCTCTTCAGTTGCTTGAAGTAGAGACTCCTTCGCATGTCTGGTCACTCCTCTTTACATAAAACTATTGGGCACAGTTATGATGTTGATCACATTTAAAGATATAATGGGCTATAACCTTGAGGAACAAAAGAAATAGGCACAACCAAGGCAATGGTCAGGTAAGAGAGATTTGAGTTCAGAACGTGAATGTGGTTTGAGAAAGCATCTCAGCTTTTATTCTGAAGTGTATGTCGTTTTCTTTAGGATGAAGGCAAGGAGGGGAGAGGCACAATCAGACTTTCAAGATTCTGTTACTATAACCTTAAAATATAAATATTTTTAGGATTCATGACCTGGTTTTCAAACTTGGTCTGCCTGGAAGGGCTGACATGAATGCCTCTTATCTGATCATTGCTTCAACTGCTGCTGATTTTCCTGTTCCTTAAGGTTATTCTCACAGCTGATTACAAAAGACCTGCATGGCACAGGCCCAGTTTATTTGCAGAACCACCTCTTCCTGAGGGTATCTCCATTCCACCAGATGGGGAGGGTGTATGAGCTCTTAAGTCCTTGCTCTTTAATTGTTGTCATCTAGAAAGATTTAAGAGGTGTGCCTTCTCATAGCAGCCCCTAGCCCTGTGGGACACCCACTAGCCTTCTAACCTTCTGAAAGGTCTTAAAAAGCTGGCTCTTTCCCTAAACCCTGGAACACAGAAAAGCTCAACCTAGTGAATATTATGGCCTATTTATAAGGGAATATTATTAGGGAGCCAGCATTTGTTTTCTATATGGTTCAATTATTTGTATTGGTTTTCTGCTTGTTTTTATTGTTGTTGCTGGGAGGATTATGGTAGATAAGATGGTTGGCCATATAAACCTTATTAAAGCAATTGTAAAATGGTTTGGAGCTATTTTTGTATTGGGTTTGGGCTTTGTTTTGATTGGAGGGGGGCTAACTGAGGAATCGTAGCCATGCATTCTTTCTAAGGAAATTTTGCTTGTCTATAGGACTTGCTTCCGTGATATCTAGCTTTTTGCTCTTGTTGAGTCTGGAAAGCATTTCTTGACTCCACGTGTTTGTTTATCAATTCCTGAAAACGAATACAAGTAGTCCTCGATTTATAATTACAATAGGGACTGGGAAATTTGTCATTTAAGTAGTCCAATTGTTAAGGGAGACCTGACCATGACTTGCTACCTTTCCTGACAACTTACCTGTTGACTTTCCTTGCCAGAAGACTGGTGTGAGGTGGAAGCAGATAAAAAACCACCAAAAGATTTGTTGATCCAAGGAAAACAAGGTTTTATTCACGTGTCTGCAGAGACGGTCCCCTCAGGCATTTGAAGGAAACAACAGACAAAAATTCAGGCAGGCATTTTTATCCCCTCTTAGAGGCCTTGGCTTCACATTCTTTTGTTCTGTTCAAAATTGCTAAGTATATTTTCGAGGCTTCATACTAAGCCTCCTTTAATCTAGCAAGTAGTTATACAGGTTCCTGACATCCGCAGCAATTTAATTACAGTTCCCCATTTGTTCTAGCCTTAATCTTGTTTTTTTCTCTTTGTGCTCAACGGGAAAACCTTTTTTATTTAGGCGAGAAAACCTACTGTAGTTTGAGACACACTTCTTATTTCGAATTCAATGGGGCCTATGCCAACATGGCTTTCGGGTTGATCTTGCCTCACAAATCCCCCTTTTTTTTCTTTTTCCACTCCTTGTCCTCAAACTCAAAGGAGCAGATCCCTCTGCTTCTGTTCAGAGTGATTTTCTCTTCTGATACTTCATTAGAGGTTTCTGCCTTCTCCTGCATTCTTCTCAAAATCTTGAACACACTGTTTATCACTATCTTGCCACGACGTTGTTATTGCATGAGGGGAGACACTGAAGGACAACAACACAAACAATACACAGCAGTATAATAATTCAATATAATTCCCCCATTATGGGGTAAGAATCTTAAACCAAGTGGAACTGGGAAAGCCAATTACCATAGTGCTCCCCACGGGTCCTTGGCAATTGAGGAGTCACCTCTTTGTGATAACTGGATTAGAGGAAATAACGTTGCTTTCCATTACTTTTTGTCCCTGTCTTTGTAGATATTGGTTTGGAAATCCATGGATGTTTTTATCACAGCGAGATGGTGAATGATCAGAGACAAACACCACCGCCTTTGTAGCGCTAATACACACTGTCTAGAATAGGCATACCTATTTTTGTAGAAGCAACCTGTCTATAGCTTTCAGAAAGCTCGGTGTTAATCCATTTTTAAATATTCTTTTATTGTGTCCAGTTGTAACATTGTTACTGATGTTTGTAAGTTTTTAGAATAATGTTAGTCTCGTAGCGATTCATGGTCGTTCCCTAATAGAGTTTATTGATACCCAGCGGGAGAGATTTGGGTCCAGCGTCTCACGGGGTATGAAGGCCACGATTGCTGGGAGTCTCTCTTGTTATTACGTATCTGGCCTTGAGGGAAGGCCTATCGCAGTTTAATATATTCACCAGGGTATCGACATACCCGTACTGTACACTAGTGCACTCCAGTAGGTGGCATCTTCCCTGTATGGCATATTTCACACACAATACCCACTCTAAAGCTTCCATAGCATAGGTCTGTGTTGTGTATGTTCGGGTGCCAATTGAATCATAGTCTTCCAAAATGCCATACAACATCTATTGACTGATGCTTGATTAAATAATCTAATTTAGTATAACTCTTGGTAAGGCTATGGTTAGCTGACAGAAGATACGATGGCAAAATTCAAAGTCTTATTAATTTCCCCAATCTCCTAATGGAGCCTAGTTTCATTTTCTCCTAAAACACACATACGGCCCGTTTCCCTTAAATGAACAAAAATCCTCCAGTCCTGTTAAATTTCGTTGCTACACTATATTTTTTTCATGTCCCCTACGTTCCCTCCGTGGGTCTTAGTCTGTTTTCGTGAATCAAGTGGAATTGCGTGTAGGAATTAAATCCTGATCACCTGTTGTCTTCTGGTGAGTTGCATGCATAACCAGCAATTGCGTGATGTTCAAGGAATGTGAGAAGGCTTCTTGAGATCCCTTTATGAACCCTTGTCATCGCTCCACAAGTCGTTTCCCAAAGTCACCTTGCAGGTCCACAACAATATTGTGAATTCTTTTGATGTTATTAGTGTAAATATGTTTGCAACAAAACTATCCTTTCCAGAAGTTCAGGACCGACAATCTCGCATGTGGTTTCTGCTGGCTAATTCTTCAAGGTTACCTTTAGACGGCTGAACGTCGACTCCACTGGGAAGTTGCCTTCCAAGGTATTTTTCTGGTTCTGGTTGCTTTCTCTGAGACTCTGCTTAAATGCGTCCAGCCTCCTTTCCCGAGTAGGGACTGCAGATTCAGTCATCAGTAGCACCTTGGATAGGGACTCCTCCCAGCTGAGGTTGCAGTTTTTCTTGCACTCCTCAAGTCTTTATATTAGGACCCAGTCTCTCAGCCTCGTGTGGGTGTTGGCTTACCAGCCAAAGGTTGGTCGGTTGCACAACAGTCTCTGATTTTGAAGAGAAAGCAAAGAACCCAGAGGACATGTGCCAGCAAATATTTCCGAAGGAACGACAGTCCCTGAACTCTGGTATTGGGAGTTGCCTAGTTTGGCCAAGATAGGGTCTCACCCATCAGCAATTTCAAAAGGAGAAACCCTGTTCTTTCCTTGGACAGAGTTGCTGAATCCTGAGGCAGAGGCTAGGGAAGATTCTTGTGTCCATGGCAAGCCTGATTTTCAGTTGTTAGTTTGGTTCAAGTGTTTCTCAGTTCCGTCGATTTGGCTTTTTATCAATTTTTCCAACGGGATTCAGCGATGCCTATGGGCGTGTTGTAACTTCCCCATTATCCCCCCAGCCACCTCCATTTACCTTGTGGCAGAACCTTTTGGTGAAATTGTAGTTTTCTCTGTCTGGAATACTAATTGGCTTCCATCATCATTCCCATAATCGTGGGATAATCTGTTCTAGTAAGGATTCCTTTGGCTACTGTGGGAAGCGTGTGTGCCTCTGTCTAGTGGGATAAGCCTCTACCACCCCGTTTAGTTGATCTTTGATCACAAGCAGAGTATTTCAAACCCCCCTTGTTCTGGCAACTTCAGTTGAAATCAATTTGTGCTCTCTGAAAAGGCCAACGCACACTAAGGGTTCGCCCTCTGCCTCTCTTTCTTTGCGCGCTGCTATTCTATTTACTTTCAACTACATCACATTTCCAGGCAGATGCTGCTGGGCTATATTGTCCCCATCCTCAGACTCGTCCAATAGTGAGGTTAAGGAACCATGACAGACCAAGGCCTCTGTTCCCAATTGTTCCTCCTCATGAACATTTCTTCCTCCCATATATATCGGTCGCTCATAACAATTGGTGACACACCTTGACTCGCCTCCTGAACGGTCCTTCCATCCTCTCTAACCTTCGTCCAATGAAGATCCTTGGCATAGACAATCATGGTCTTCCGGTTCCACGCCTGCCTTCTCCCTCCAAGAATCTGCTGGATTTAGATTCTTGTCTGTCCTATCACCACAATCAGGACTGGTTCTCAAAAATGGTTTCATACTTCAATATCCTCCCTTCGGTCATTCCAAGTAGTAAGCCAGCTGGCTCAACACTGAGTTGGACCTGATGAGGCGAATGCACCACAAAGCTCCCCCAAAAGGTTAACTTTTTTGCTCTCCACCACCAACATCGCTGTTGCTGCCACAGTGCCTGAACACAAACTGGCCATCCTTTCACAACGC
>BHFT01063860.1:0-38647 GCA_004320025.1 Laticauda laticaudata
TTTAAAATCTTACTAAAATTAGTAATCCTACTTCTATTGCTCTACAGCAGGGCCAATCTTTAAAACTGTTTCGGTAGTAAGACGTAAATAGTTGCAATAAGAACAGTCCATGCCAATTAAACATCTCCTATTTGATGAATCTGTTGATTATCTGGGATCATTTTAGAAATAAGATGGAGTGTGGTCGGGACGAGACGAGAAAGAGAGTACGACACATTTTAAAAGTAACTTGGAAATGTAAAATTAAATTGTTTCTCTGGGTAGGAACACTTTTTCCATTTGCAGCGACTCAGCATTGTTTTTTACCCTGGAAAATGAAGTAAGAAACCCAAGTACGAGTCTTATATTTCCAGATAACTAACTCCCTGTAAGACAAAAAATCATGGGATCTTGTTTGAAGGGATGGGGAACAAACTTCCTGCAGACTGATGTTCGGTCGTAGACTGTGAGGCCAGGACAGAATTGCATTTCAGCTACTATGTATAGTGTCAGCATATGATTGCTGCAGAATTCATATGAAACTTATAGTTCATTGGTGTATATGAGTTCAAGGCCTGAGCTGATACATTTTGGCCTTTGCTTATCTTTATTGCTTATATAGTCTCCACGTTGGAATATAAATTATATGAATATTCACACTAGTGGCACAAGCCTGGGCTCCCAGGAAAAATCTCAGTGCATTTAATTATATTTATTCGCTGAATCTTTGCAGGGAGCTGGATTATGGAGAAACTCATGATAATCAATCCAAGGATTTTCCTCTGTATTTTATATGAACTAAATATACAAATAAAACTTATTATGGAGATCACATAACTCTTCTTCCTAAGAAAAAATAGGATATAAAATACAATAAATATTTTTACCTTGGAGAAGACAGAATTATTATTGGGCCAAGTCTTGATTGGATTATAGAAGGGAATTTGTCTTGGTTGCAAATATTCTCAGATACATAAAAGAAAAGATACATTTCATCAAAGAATTCAAACTCATCTCAGCGATACAAACCACTTAATAATTAGTCATCGCTGTATAATTAAGCGCAAATCAAATACATATTTAGGACACAGTCGATATAAATCATAAAGGATACAAGGCGACAACGTTACAGTCACTACAGATCCACAAGTGGAGGGGATGGAGTTGCATAAGGGAATGTGAGATTAAGAGTAAATAGTGTGAGACTTTGTACATAGTTGAACAGTGTGAGGGAATATTTGTTTAGCAGAGTGATGGCAATTCAGAGAAAAACTGTTTCTTATGTCCAGTTGTTCTGATGGTGCAGTGCTCGTATGGCGCTCATTTTTGAGTTAAGGGAGTTGAAAAACATTTATGTCCAGATGCTGAAACAATATTTCCCAAATACTTATGAGGTGGGGAGGTCCTTGGGAGGACCACAGACAGAGTCAAGGTTCTAACATCCCACCTTTTCCCAAAATTTAAATGCCTCAACGAATAAATGCTGCCTACCCTGTCTGTTTTATTTACTGTGCGGGTATCTATCAATGCAAGTCTTCCCAATGTTCATTCTTGCCACGTATTTTATTTGGGGTGATGATTTAGCCGGCCATTAGGCACAAACCACTAAAGGAAGCTATGATGGCCAAATTTTTAAGAATCCTCATGCTTGTGAAGATGAGATCATACTTACTTTGAAAGTAGAAGGACAATGTTTAAGCAGGATTTTTCAAGAATCAGAATTCATTTTATTTCCAGAACCCTGTAGCAGTATTTTCTTTTCTCTAAGTAATATAGGATACTTCTTCCCTGCCAGAAGAGCCGCCCAATTTAGTTCTTTGACAATTCTCAATTTGACAACATGATCTTCAAGGTGACAAGCTGGGAAGGGACTTGGGGCATTGGACCAACTTCTGCTACCTCCCCAGCAGATTCTTCCAGATAGTGTGTGATTGAACAGATAGTTCCTAATGGACAATTAACCCCAAATGTTTGTTGCTACAGAAGGCAATTGTGCCTATCTTATGACTTCTGCCACCAGTTGTTGAGCAATCACTGCAGCTTGTTCAATGAATACATGTGGTCAGAAAGCTAATCAGGCGTCTCCCCCTCCTTTTGAATTTATCCTTGTTGGAAGTGGCTTGGGGAAGGATACACTAGGGCGGCCCAGTGGACGAATCACATAGTCCCCCAGTGACAAGGTTATGTCATTTAAAATACATGCCAGTGGTGCTAAACAGGCACTTCTGAAATTATGATCATGTGATATCAATAGGATGCTGCAATGATCTTAGCATGTGCGAAAACACAACTACTGACCTTCCTCCCGATCACTGACACGGTCACAGTCCACTTGTCTTTCAGTGTGCAGTTGTAACTTTGAACAGTAACACTCAAACACAAATAATTGTAGTCAAGCGACTGGCGATGTTATTATCCCAGCATATGCTTAGTCCAACGTATTATTGAAAGATTAACACTCCAGTATTCACAGGGCGTTAAACTGTAGCAATAAACTTGGCCTACGGAACCCATTTCCACGAAATGTTCGTGATTTTTTAGAATGAGCTCACCATTTCACCAGCAATCCCAAAGGTGCTTGTTTTCAGGAGGCAACTGGAATTTCTTGTTTTTTCTTTTTGAAAGACATTTTTGGTTCTCATCTAAGAAGCGTCGTTCCCAGGTCGAGACAGGATAGTGGGGAATGGAAGCGTTTTATACTCCTTGCAGACCAGCTGGTCATTTGCATCTTTTAGAGCAGGGTTGTGCCAAACTCCCAGCTAGCGGTTCCGGAATGTATCACGTGTGGCTGGCCATGCCCACACCTGGTTAGGCAAAGCTGGAAAAAATCCCATACCATCACATTGATGCCACCATTGATGGACATGAGTTTGACACCCTCTGTTTAAGAGGTCATTGAACCCCTTGGACGTCTATCAGTGTGTCCTCACCGTGTCACAACCCCGAGTATAGCCCTCCTGGGTTCCTGTAGTCTGGCATATTTTTTTCCCTCGGAAATCCATTCCATACTCCCACACCATTCAAAGGATGTTCATCCAAATTGTATAGCTTTCAATCACCCTCTACAAAGGGTGATTGAAACTATAAAATTACCAGCTCTGTCCGACAAGAGTTAGTAAAATCCTTCCATCCCCCACTATCTCTCAGAGGCTAAGAAAGCTTTTGGATGAGATGAAGAGAAATGTCTTCACAGAAAAAAACAAGAAAGTCCACATTGCCTCCTGAAAAAAGCACCTATTGGACAGCCATGACGTGGAATACTGAGAATCTCTACAGACTTATAACTCACAGAAGATTAAATAAAGAAGACGGATATTCAGAATAATTTTGATACTCTGATCATTTTTTGTTTGTTTATTTATTATTTCCACCTGTTCTCCATCATTTCTGTTTCTCTCTCTCTCCCTATTTCTTTTCTTCCTTTTCCTTTACCATATTCTATTTTCTCAAACTTTAAAGTTAGCCATGCTGTGGATACAGCCCTACTCACCTTAGATCCAGTGAATCAGTTTTAAAGTGGGCTTTCCGAATCCCTATAATATCTCCAGCTTATTAGTGGCCCTTGAAAATAAGAGGAGACCTAACAGCTGCAAAGGGAGACCACAAAAAATTTGATAAAGATGATGTGCCCACTTCTGTTTTTCCCTCCTCATTGATCCTGTGCAAATTACCCCATTACTCTCTTCCCTTTAGGATTCCAAGATTGTCCTTATTTCTTCGTTTTTGAACTAAAACCAACCATGCATTAAATTAGTTCCCTTCTTCAAAAATAGCTTGATTGCTTCTTTCCAAACTGCAGCTAATAGGACTTCCCAGAGAAAATTGGAAAAGAATGGGGAAAGCGGCTAAGGGACAAAGGAGGATTCTGACCATGAAAGAAATCTTAGGAAAAAAAAACCTTCCTCAAGGAGATATAGCATATGCACATATTTTTGGCTGGGGGTCTACTTGAGACCTTTGATTGGGTCAGGGATAGCGGTAGGAGTGTAAAAAAATCGTCAAGCATAGAAGCTGCAGCAGTTGCAAAACAAAAACCCCTGTCACTTTGCACCAGTGATGGCATTCAATTTTTTTTACTCCGGTTTTCTGTGGACATGGCTTGTGGCATGCAAGGGGAAAGGAGACTATAAAATCTTCCAGTCAGAGGTGGGGATTGTGGGGTTCTTCAAACTACCTCAAAATTTCCACCTACTGGTTCTCCAGAACTTGGTCAGACCTGCTGAATCCCACCCTCTGCTTTGCACACAAAAAGTACTGGCAGGGGTAGTGGGGATTCAAATTTTTTACAAACCAGTTCTATGGGCATGGCTTAGGTGGTGGGCATGGGCTTTGGTGGTCATGTTATTGGCTGGGTGTGGCCAACTCAATATCACTCACCATCGAGGCAAACGATCTCCTCGCCTGGCCTCTCATGACTATGGGGAGTGCCAACAGTTGTAAGGTGAAAAATGGTCATAAGTCACTTTTTTTCAGTTGCCATTGTAACTTTGAATGGTCACTCCACACAAGCAAAGTACCCGCAAAGGAGGGGAAAAAGCTCCAGAGATGATCTTTAAGACAGGAAGTCTAGTCTTGCCAAGAATGTAATAAGGGTTAACAGAGAGGCAGTTTCTGTAAGCAATACCAGAATGTTTCCTTCCTGCCTTCCTGACAGGACTTAGCGGCTAGTAATTTCTTCTAACATCGGTTCTCGAACAGCCTAGAATGTGACAACTGGTTCTAGCGAATAGGTGCGAACCTGTAGAATCCCACCCCTGAGTGCTGGGTTTTAAAGCACAATCAACAATTGCCCTCTCTTCTTCTCACACACACACACACACACACCATGCACCTGTGGACACACTGCGCCAAGAGCGCATTCCAGAATTAGTGGGAGAGGCAGGAGCAAAACTAAATTTAAGCCCCTGTCCACACTGCACCAACGGATGGAAAGAGGATGTAAAAAGGAAAAACACTTGCCATCCCGTGATTAACTGCGATGTATCCGTTCTGTACTCACTGCCTCCATTTTTCATCCTCTCTATTCCGTCCGCATCCGTCTATTGACTTTTCATCCACGCAGAGGGTGTTTGAGCTGCTCAAAACTTCTTGCGCGGAAATGTATCCAATGCGTCCGTTCTGCATCCGCCTAGGCATCCTCTTAGGCATCCGTCTCTGCATCCGTTACGCAATCCGCTATATCCGCTAGCATCCGCTGCGCATCCGCGCAACTCCATCCGCTCCAGCGTAAACAGACCGCAGAGGAAGCGAGACAACGGATGCGGAACAGATGCAGAACGGATGCCTAGCAAGATGCAGAACGGAAAACAAAGCATTTAAAACAGAAAAAATGTTCGCAGAGGGACCTATCTCAGATATTAAGGAATGTCACTAGAGGCATTGGCCTAGAGCGGGGATGCAAAGGGACACATAGTGGAAAACCTAATACTGCCTATAAAAAGTTTGGAGTTAACTCACCTGGATCTCCAATTTTCAGACCAGCAGTCCTGCAGTTCAGGACCTCTGCAGCCTTTCATCTGACTCTTGCTCTTCCACAGCATCCAGTCATGTCAACCGTGGATCGTAATAAAGTCCTTATTCCAGCTAGGCCATCAACATTCCTGCAAACAGGTAGTGAAGCCAATCTACAGGCTCTGTGAACTCTAATACGGGAAGAAAAAGAGGCGGGCAAGAAGCATCTGGGTCCGAAGATGGATCGCCCAGAATAGACAGAGTACAGACTGTACAACAAGCTGTGTGGAGCTTGCAGGAACGAAGACACTCATGCCATTCCAGAACTTCATGAAAGATGCTCCAGCCATGTTTTGACAAAGTTGTGCAGCGGCTAACACGCCAGGTTGACCAAGGCCAAAACACCAACTTCCAGGCCCAGCCTGGAACCTGGGCTCCAAGGTGGCACTACACTCTGTGGCCACGCTGGCCTCCAGGGACCACCTACAGGAGCATGCAGTACGGCTGGAGGGGTGCACACAACACCATCCAGCATTGTGGTCAGAGAAGTGGTGCAGGCCATCATCGAAGAATACATGGAGGAACTCCTTTCAGTGCCCCTCCACTGAAGAAGGATGGAAGAAAGTTGCAGAGCGGTGGTATCAGAGGTGGAACTTTTCCACACACCGTTGGGAGCCATCAATGGCAAGCACATGGCCTGTGCAAAAGCGCCAGCCAATCGGGGTCCACTTTTCTCAGAACTACAAGGACTTCTTCAGCCATCTCCTCTTTGCCATGGTCGATGCTGACTACAAGTTCATGTACATCGATGCTTCAGCAACGGCTCATCTTCAGATGCCCAGGATAACAATGCCAAGTGACCTCAAGGAGGGGCTGGACACAACCTCAATCGTGGGACTTCCCAGATCCAGACCCCCTGCCCAACGACACGCAAAGATTGCCTCGTGCTCTCTTGTGGGAGATTGACGCCTTCTCCCTCAGAAACCTAGCCTCATGAAGCCCTACACCTCCAAATGCCTCACACCGTTAAGAGAGGATCGTTCAACTACAGGCTGTCCAGGGCAAGGCGGGTGGTGGAGATGCCTTTGGGCATCCTGCCACGGTCTCCAGGTACTTTCACGCCATGCAGCAATCGCCCAGAAGACGGTGGAAATCAGGATCCGCAAAGCTTGACGCCGCCCACCTAACCCCAGTGTTGCAGATACAGGCCTTTGTAGCATCTCCAACACAGGCAAATTGGGGACAGTGGAGCCTGGGGAATGGAGCAAGGGCGAACACCTGAGTCAGGACACTGGCGATGTGCAAGGCCCCAAGCACAGACAGCCATCATGTGAGGGAAGAAAGCAGGGCAACCTCCCTGAGACACATCTGGTGCCAACTCCCCAGCCTGGAAAGCACAGTGCAGCTGGAAGACAGGATGATAAGATCGATTAATGCATGCTTCCTTCAGCTTGTACTCATTCACCACGGAGTCGAATTGGGCCGTGTATGTGTTGGCTGGCCTATCAATGATACAGCGGGCATTTTAATAAGAGTTGTGTTTATGTTGACATGTGTGGCATGAATGATTCAATTATTATCTGAATAATAAAGGGCCGATGAGGATCGTGGCCACCTTGGGAGGGTGCGACCAATAACAGTCCCACTTATCTGTTGCGCACTGGAGTGTCTATCTATCCCACTACTATACCCTCTACCCAATCCCACAGCTATTACACATCCACAGGTTATCCCTGCCCATCCCTGCTATGCTCAACCCATCCCTCAAGCATGAGAAACGCTTTAAACCCGATTTCCTAAAAAAGTTTCACGCAGACTTATTAACAAAAAGAAGAATGCAAGCCAAGCTGTGTGAACTCAACAGTAGACTCTTCATCTAACAAACAACTATCAAACAAAATTGAGTCTCTGGCACTCCTCTTGGTCGCTCAGTCCTCGGGTGAGGGTACAGGTGCTGTGAGGGTGGCTGGTGCTGGAGTGCTTTGTCTGACAGCACGCCATTGGGGGCAGCATCAGCAATAGTTCCACCAGCAGACAAGCCCACGCCATAAGCAGCATTATCCAGCTCCTCCAGAAGCAGAAACGCAGCAGAAGCTCCAGCCCCAGCAAGAGCGAGGCCCCATGCTACAGAAGGCCTCCAGATCAGAAGCAGAGTGAGACCAGGGGGTGGGATGGTGGCCACTGTCCCTCTATGCCAGGGTGCGGCAGCAGATGGCGGGCCTTTCCTGTTCTTCCCCATGGTTGTTGGGGCGCTGGCTTGGCAGAGGAGGGCTGGCAGGAAACCAACGGCTGCTAGGAAGGCCTGGCCACCAAGCGCTCTGCAGGAAGGCCTTCGGCAGCCAAACGTTGCACGGGCAAGCCATTCAGGGCACCAAGGTGGCAGGCAAGGCTTTGCAGGCAGGCAGGCACCACAGGCTGGCAAGGGGCATGCAACCAGGCCTGGCAGGACAGGCAGTTGAACCAAGGGCTTTGGCAGGAAGAGCACAGATGAACTCAAGCCGCTCGGCTCCAGCGAAAGGCCAGGCACCAAGTGCTGGCCAAGGCAGGCAACTGAACCAAAGGAGCTGGCAGCAGCGCAGGACACCAAGAGGGCTGGCAGCACGAACTGGCTTGGCAGCCAACGGCATGGGCAGGCAGGCAGACAGCCACAGGCTCGGCAGAGAGGCTGGCAGGAAGGGGCCTGGCAAGGCTGGCAGAGAGGCGTGGCACGGAAGGCTGCCAGGCAACGGCTGGCAGCACAGGCTTCGACCAGCGCAAGACTTTGCAGCACAGCATGTAGCGCACGCAGCAACAGGCTGTTACCAATCGTCACAGCCACGCAGTGTCTTTCTGCCTGATGGTGAACCTCCTTTCGAGCTGCTCTCCCTTGTTGATCATCCGCGGCGGGGCATTACGCAATCGCATCCTCCCCAACATAATGCAATTCAGTGTCTACGGCCATCCGTCTCAGGCATTCCAGCACATTCTGTGCACTCCGCTAGGCTTCCGTTCTGCAACTTCACGCATCATCTCCGCTCGTGCATCCGTTCGTAGCATCTACTGTAATCCGTTCCATGTGACTGTCCTTTGCCGGCCGATGTGGAGGCGCCCCCGGAAGCCCTGCGCGCAGTGTGCCATCTGTCTCCCACTCTGACTGTCTCCACTGCCGCTAGGCCTTCCGTTCCCCGCATTCGCCTTTTCCGCCACATCCGCTTCTGCGTCCTCCCCCGCATCTCGCTCTCCATCTTCGCACTGTTAACTCGCCACTCTCGCTTTATCGCAACATTTTCTGACGACGTGGCATTTAAAACGTGATGACGAAACTTTTTTTCTACGTCCGCTCGTCGTTCCTTCACTTTACCAAAAGCGTTTTGCATCCGTTTGGCAGTGTGACCAGGGCCCCTTGTAATTTCTGTTGATTGATGTCTGACATCTAAGTTAATCATACTGCAACTTCCTCCCTAATAGGGCGTACCTTTTCAATGATTCCTTTCTGCCTACATGAGAGGATATGTCACCCACAGGAATGCCTAGAGGAAGTCCTGCACGTTATTGCTGTGGTGTTTTTCCTTATTTTTATTTTTGATGCTGTCTGTCAGTTCGAACCATTTGACTTCCCTGCAAACCTGCTTGGAAAAGTTCCTTTGCACCTTTTCACTCTGGGAAGACTGTGTCAAAGTGTTCTGCCCCTCTACTTTTCGTGTCCTTTAGGGCTGCAGAAAGACGTGACTCAGGGCCCAAGGGTTCCATCTCCTAGCTGATACTTATGGCTTAAAGGCAGGAGATAGAGACTCCCAGTCTCCTGGTTTCTAGCCTTGGTCAGCCTTATAACTGAGACGCTCCCAAAACTGCGATGACCTTGGGCCTAGTTCACTCCTTTCTTACAGCCCTAAGAAGCAAAGTCAAGGGCAAAACACTATGGACCATTTTCCAAGAAAAGGTTGCAGGAACCTTTTCACCAAGCAGTTGCCAGCGAATCAACATGTCGACTACAGAGCACAATAATAAAAATAAAAAAACCACAACACAATAACTGCGGACTCCCTCAGAATTCATCTGTGGTCCTGCACACAACTCTCACGCTCAGATCCAAGGAATTTTATGACAGCATCACACCTCATACGCGAGGAAGCTTCCCCCAGCTACTTATTCAACGCTTAACACCTCTCACAGCAATCAATCGACAATCACACCAGGCCCCCTCGTCCACCACACTGCGCCCCCACACGGCACTCCGCACAAACGCTCTCCTTGTACACAAGGAACACCCCGCCGGCGCCCACCCCGACACAGACAACAACCACTCGGTCTCCCATCCAGTTATGTTCATCCACTCTCAAACAAAATTTGTCATAACCAGCCGACGCTGTTTACGCACCATGCGCAATACCAGTGAAACGCGCAGGGGGCCCCGCACACCGCTACTCCCTCAATATTCACTCGAGGACGCATACGAAGGGCTAATGGCGACGAACGGCGGGCGCACTCACCACGCAAAATGGCGGCACACGCACTGTATAAATGAAACCCTAGCGCCTCACTGGCAACGCACTCCGCGACCCACGCATCGGGAGCACTGACTTCAGGCACATCCGCAGCCGGACTTCCGGACCCCGGCGGTCTCGCTCCAAGCCAAAGCCCAGCGATGGACACCCGGATACACGTAGATGACTCAGACCACGGACAATACGCCACTAAACTAGACCAGCGCCGCGCCATGCAAACGCGGATGCCAGCAACGGCCATCTCCAAGCCTATGCGGCCTCACAACGATGCACCAGCCTGGAGCGCTACGAGGCATCGCCCTAGCAGAATTGGCATATGTGGGGACGGGATTGGCATTGCGTTACGCCCCAGCGGAATATAAAGGGAGCAGCTCGGAAAGGGCGAGGTCACCATTCCAGAGGAACAAAAGACCCTCGCCTGCCCTGGTCACGGACTTACAGAGCCTTGCCCTGGCCCTGCCTACATTGCCCGTGCTCTGCCAAGCCTTCTGCTGCAAGCCTTTCGCTGCCAGTCCTTGTCTGGCAGCCTTCCTGCAGCCCCCCTGCCAGCCTTGCTGCCAGCCTTCCATGCCAGCCTCCTGCCCAGCTGCTGTCTTTGCCTTGCCTCGCCAGCTTGCTGCCAGCCCAGTCTGCCCACCTTACTTCGCCCAGCCTTTAAGGTGCTGCCTGCCTGCCCAGCCTTTGGTTCATTCCTTGCCTGCCAGCCTTGGTGGCCTGCATTCCTGGCCAGCACCTTGAGGCTCTTCCTTTGGCCGCTTCCTGCCAAGCCTCCGCTACTGGTCTCTGCCTTCGCCCTAGCCAGCATTAGGTTCCCACTGCCCCTCGCCTGCCAGCCTTCGGTCACCCTGCCCTGCCTGCCCAGAGCCTCTGCCTCGCCGCCGCTACGACTTGCCAGCCTTCCTGCAAGTTTTCTCATGGTGCCCAGCCTTCCCCTGCAAGCCCTTCGGTGCCAGCCTTTCCTGCCAGCCCTTGGTTCCCTGCCAGCCTCACCTGCCACGCCAGGCACAAGCCACAGGCAACCATGGGGAAGAACAGAAGCCTCAAGCCATCTCGCTGCAGACCCTGGCAACGAGGGACAGGGGCTCACCATCCCACCCCTCTGGTGGCTCTCACCTTCTCGCTTCCTGCTGGTGCTTCCTGTACGCATAGGGCTCGGCTCTCTCTGGGGGCCTCGGACGCTCGCCGCTGCTTCTGCTTCTGGAGGAGCTAGCAATGATGCGTCTGATGGCGGTGGCTGGCTTCTGCTTGGAGTGACATATGCTGGATGCTGCACCCAAATGGCGTTTCCAGACAAGCACCTCCAGCACCAGCCACCTCCAACAGCACCTGTACCCTTACCCCCGAGGCCAGCATGACAGCGACTCAAGAGCGGACAGTGCCAGAGACGTTACATTTTTGTTTGATAGCTTTAGTATGCTTTAATAAAGTCTATCTTCTTGATTCACCACATTGCCGTTCATCTTCTTTTTTTTAATTACAAGTCTTGGTTGGAAACTTTTAGAAATGGTTTAAGCCTCTTGCATGGCTCTGACGGGGCATAGGGTTAAGGATAGCCAGTGGGCAGCATGGGCCCAGGACCTGATCCTGTGGATGATGTAATAGCTGTCGGATATGGGTTAAGGATAGCAGCTGGCGAGATAGATAAACCATACCCAGGCAAGCATGAGTGGGACTGTATGGTCCTCACCCTCCCACCGTGCCACACCTTACTGGCCTTCTATCTATTCCAAAATAATTGTATATCAATTCACTCCACACATGTACAACATAAACACAACACTTCTTTATTAAATTGCCCTGTTCATTAGTACGGCGCCTCCCAACTAGCACAGGCCCAACTCTCGATCCGTGTGATGCAGACAGGCGAAGGAAGCATCCATTACTCCACTATCATCCCTCGTCTTTAGCCCACTCCACCTGCTCCCAGCTGGGGAGTTAGCCACCAGATGTCTCAGGATGTTGCCCCTGCTTCTTCCTTCACCAGTGAGGCTATGTTGGTGGCCTTTGCCACATCTTCAGTGCTCCTTATCAGTTTCGCCTTGCCTCCAATTCCCCAGGCTCCATGTCACCCGACCAGCCCCTCCACACTGCACCGCACATGATCAACTCCTCCTGCCATAGCGAACCCAGAGGCCTTGCCATCCCGACACCCATCGCTAGCCAGTACCTCGAAAAAACAAAAAAAAAAAAAAAAAAAAAACAAAAAAATAAAAAACAAAACATAAAAAAAAAATAAAAAAAAAGCAAAAACACAAAAAAAGAAAAAAAAAAAAAAAAACAAAAACACACAAAACAAAAAAATAAAAATAATAACCAAAACAAAGAAAAAAAAAAAAAAAAAAAAACAAAAAAAAAACAACAAAAATTGACCTTGAAATATAGAAAGAAAGAACAACAAAGACTCATAATATCACATGCTAAACAACATCAGAAGACAAAAGTAGTAGAGAAAAGAATAGTGACAAGAGATCTTGAACCAAATAAATAAATATCACCGTCTCCTGGGCGCTGCTGCATGGGCGCAGTTGGAGACAGTACCTGGAAACCTGTTTGGCCGGATGCCAAAGCGCATTCTCACCACCCGCCTTGCCCTGGACAGCCTGTAGTTGAAGATCCTCTCTTCACGGTGAACGCGCATTTGTGAGGTTGTAGGGCTTTCTATGAGTAGGTTCTGTACGGCTGAGAGGCTGGTTACATCTCCCACAATGAAGCAGGGCAATCTTGCTGTCGATTGGCGCAGGGGTCTGGAATCTGGGAGCCATCCGATGAGGCTTGTGTTTTCTCAGCCCCCCTTGTCTCCATGCATTGTATCACCTGGGCATGTTGAAGATGAGCCGTTGCCTGAAAGCATACGGATGCACATTGAACTTGTTATCCAGCAAATGCGCACCATGGCAAAGAGGATGATGCTGAAAAGTCCTTGTAGTTGAAATAATGGTTGGACCCCGGAACTTGGCTGGCGCTTTTGCACTGGCCATTGATGCATTAGCCATTGATGGCTCCAACGGTGCTGTGGAGAAGTTCCCACGCTCTGATACCACCGCTCTGCAACTTTCTTCCATCCTTCTTCAGTCGGAGGGCACTGAAGCGAGTTCCTCCATGGTATTCTATCGATGATGGCCGTGCACCACGTTCCTATGACGCACAATGCTGATGGTGTTGTGTCGGCACCCCATCAGCCTACTTTGCCATTGTCTCCTGCCTAGGTGGTCCTCGTGAGGCCACGTGCACAGATGTGACAGTGCAACCCTTAGAGCCCCCAGGTTCCAGCCCTGCGGCTGGACGAGTGGTAGTTCTGCCATTGGTCAACCTGGGGTGTTTCAGCCGCTGCACACCACTTTGTCAAAACATTTGGGCTCATAATGGAGGCATTCTTCATTAAGTTTCTGGAATGCGATGAGGATGTTCTCTCGTTCACGAGCTCCACCCATCAGCTTGTTTGGTTACAGTCTTGCTACTCTGCTCTACTTGGCCCTGACTCCATCTTCCGGACCCAGATGTTCGTCTTGCCCGCCTCTCCTGCTTTTCTTCCCGATATAAGAGCTTCACAGAGCCTTGGTAGATGCCTTCACCTGTTTGGCAGAAGGATGGTGGCTGCGAAAAGTGGGACTTTATTACGACTCTCCATAACACAGCACCGGTTTGCACATGACCTGCGATGCCTGTGGAAGACGCAAGAAGTCAGCATGAAGGCTGCAGAAAACGCGCTCTCTGAACTTGCAGGACTGCGCCACTGGTCTGAAATTGAGTTCCAGGTGAGTTACTCAAACTTTTTTAGGCCAAGTATCAGCGTTTTTCCACCTTATGTGTCCCTTTGCATCCTTACGGCATCCTCTATGCACATCTCTTATATACTGAGATAGGTCCCCTAATGCGAGAACATTTTTTCTGTCTCGTCTAAATGCGTTTGTTTTTCGTTGGCTGGATCATGCTAGGCATCAGTTCTGCATCTGTTCCGGCCATGCGCGGTTCGGCGCCGTTCCTCCCCTGCGTCTGTTTACCGCTGGACGATGGAGGCATTGCGCGGATGCGGGGGCCCGGTCAGCGTGACTGCCCTAGCGGATCCGATATAGCGGTATGCGTAACGGTCATGCAGAACGCGATGGCCCTAACGATGCCTTAGCGGATGGCGAACACGGACGCATTGGATACATTGTTGCGCGGCGCAAAGTTTTGAGAGAGGCTTCGAAACCCGTCTGCGTGATGAAAAGTGGCAAGTAGGCATAGACGGATGCTGGACGGATAGAGAGGATGAAAAATGGAGGCAGTGAGTACAGAACGGATACATCGCGTTAATCAACGGATGGCAAGTGTTTTTCTCTGTTTTACATCCTCTTTCCATCCGTTGGTGCAGTGTGACAGGGGCTTAAATTTAGTTTTGCTCCTGCCTCTCCCACTAATTCTGGAATGCTGCTCTTGGCGCAGTGTGTCCACAGGTGCATGGTGTGTGTGTGTGTGTGTTGTTTGAATGAAGTCAAGATGGCAATTGTGATTGTGCTTTAAAAACCCAGCACTCAGGGGTGGGATTCTACAGGTTCGCACCTATTCGCTAGAACCAGTTGTTCACATTCTAGGCTGTTCGAGAACCGAATGTTAGAAGAAATTACTAGCCTAATCCTGTCAGGAAGGCAGGAAGGAAACATTCTGGTATTGCTTACAGAAACTGCCTCTCTGTTAACCCTTATTACATTCTTGGCAAGACTAGACTTCCTGTCTTAAGATCATCTCTGGAGCTTTTTCCCCTCCTTTGCTGGTACTTTGCTTGTGTGGAGTGACCATTCAAAGTTACAATGGCACTGAANCCACACCCAGCCAATAACATGACCACCAAGCCATGCCCACCACCTAAGCCATGCCCATAGAACTGGTTGTTAAAAAATTTGAATCCCACCCCTGCCAGTACTTTTTGTGTGCAAAGCAGAGGTGGGATTCAGCAGGTTCTGACCAGTTCTGGAGAACCAGTAGTGGAAATTTTGAGTAGTTTGGAGAACCCACAAATCCCACCTCTGACTGGAGATTTTATAGTCTCCTTCCCTTGCCATGCCCACCAAGCCATGTCCACAGAACCGGTAGTAAAAAAAATTGAATGCCATCACTGGTGCAAAGGGACAGGGTTTTGTTTGCACTGCTGCAGCTTCTATCTTGACTGATTTTTTTTACACTCCTACTGCTACTCCTGACCCAATCAAAGGTCTCAAGTAGCCCCCAGCCAAAAATATGTGCATATGCTATATCTCCTTGAGGAAGGTTTTTTTTCCTAAGATTTCTTTCATGGTCAGGAATCCTCCTTGTCCCTTAGCCGCTTTCCCCATTTCTTTTCCAATTTTCTCTGGGAAGTCCTATTAGCTGCAGTTTGGAAGAAGCAATCAAGCTATTTTTGAAGAAGGGAACTAATTTAATGCATGGTTGGTTTTAGTTCAAACGAAGAAATAAGGACAATCTGGAATCCTAAGGGAAGAGAGTAATGGGGTAATTTGCACAGATCAATGAGGGAGGGAGAAAACAGAAGTGGGCACACATCTTTATCAATCTTTTTGTGGTCTCCCTTTGCAGCTGTTAGGTCTCCTCTTATTTTCAAGGGGCCACTAATAAGCTGGAGATATTTAAGGGATTGGAAGCCCACTTTAAAACTGATTCACTGGATCTAAGGTGAGTAGGGCTGTATCCACAGCATGGCTACTTTTAAAGATTTGAGAAATAGAATATTGGTAAAGGAAAAGGAAGAAAAGAATAGGGAGAGAGAGAGAAACAGAAATGATGGAGAACAGGTGGAAATAATAAAAACAAACAAAAAATGATCAGAGATCAAAATTTATTCTGAATCCGTCTTTCTTATTTAATCTTCTGTGAGTATGAGTCTGTAGAGATTCTCAGTCATCCAGGTCATGGCTGTCCCAAAGGTGCTTTTTTCAGGAGGCAACTGGACTTTCTTGTTTTTTCTGTTGAAGACATTTCTCTTCTCATCCAAAAAGCTTCTTTAGCTCTGAGAGGATAGTGGGGGATGGAAGGATTTATACTCCTTGCAGACAGCTGGTAATTTGTATAGTTTCAATCACCCTTTTAGAGGGTGATTGAAGCTATACAATTTGGGATGAACATCCTTTGAATGGTGTGGGAGTAGGAATGGATTTCCAGAGGGAAAAAATATGCAGACTACAGGAACCAGGAGGGCTACTCGGGTGACACTGAGGACACTGATAGACGTCCAAGGGCTTCAATGACCCTCTAAAACAGAGGTGTCAAACTCATGTCATCATGGTGGCATCATGTGATGTATCGGGACTTTTTTCCACTTTGCTAAACCAGGTGTGGGCATGGCCAGCACGTGATACATCCGGACCGCTAGCTGGGAGTTTGACAACCCTGCTCTAAAAGGATGCAAATGACCAGCTGTCTGCAAGGAGTATAAATCCTTCCATCCCCCACTATCCTGTTCGAGCTGAAGAAGCTTCTTAGATGAGAAGCAAAATGTCTTCAAAAGAAAAAACAAGAAATTCCAGTTGCCTCCTGAAAAAAGCACCTTTGGGATTCTGTGAATGTGGCTCAATCTAAAAAATCCACATTTCCTAGCCAGTATTATGCTACATTTAACCCTTAATACATGGAGTGTTAATTTTCAAACATATACCTTCCACATATGCTGGGTATACATGCAGTCCTTGACTTACAATTATTTGTTTAGTTACTGTTCAAAGTTACAACAGCACTGAAGACAGTGACTTGTGACCAGTTTTCACACTTAAGATCATTGCAGCATCCTATTGATCACATGATCAAAATTCAGATCCTTGGCAACTGGCATGTATTTATGACACTTGTCACTGGGGACATGTGATCACCACTTGTATCCTTCCCAGCCAGCTTCCAACAAGGAAAATCAATGGGGGAAGCCTGATTAGCTTCATGACCACATGTTTCATTGAACAACTGCAGTGATTTGCTCAACAACTGTGGCAGAAAGTCATAAAATGAGGCACAATTGCCTTGCTTAGCAACAAACATTTTGGGTTCAATTGTCATTAGGACTATCTGTTCAATACACATATCTGGAAATCTGCTGGGGAAGGTAGCAGAAGTTGGTCAAGCCAAAGTCCTTCCAAGCTTGTCACTTGAGATCATTTTCAAATTGAGATGTCAAAAACTTAAATTGGGGCTCTTCTGCAGGGAAGAATGTATCCTATAACTTAGAGAAGAAAATACTGCTACAGTTCTGGAAATAAATGAATTCTGATCTGAAAAATCCTGCTTAAACTTTCCTTCTACTTTCAAGTAAGTATGATCTCATCTTAAAGCATGAGGTTCTTAAAATTTGGCCATCATAGCTTCCTTTAGTGTTGTGCTAATGCCCTAAAATCCACACACCCAAATAAATACAAATGAACAATGGAAACAATAGCATGAAATTTTGGGAAAGGTGGGATGTAGAACCTTGACTCTGTCTGTGTCTCCCCAAAGGACCTCCCCACCTCATAGTTTGGGAAATATTGTCTTCACATCCTGGACATAAACTGTTTCAACTCCTACCCTCAAAATGACGCCATAGAGCACTGCACCTCAGAACAACTGGACATAAGAACAGTTTTTCTCTGAATGCCATCACTCTGCTAAACAAATAATTCCCTCAACACTGTTCAACTATTACAAAGTCTGCACTACTATTACTCTTAATCTCATCATTCCTTATCACCCATCCCCTCCCACTTGTGACTGTATGACTGTAACGTTGTCGCTTGTATCCTTATGATTTATATCGACTGTTTCCTAATATGATTTGATTGCTTATTATACACGATGACTATTATTAAGTGTTGTACCTGATGAGTTTTGATTCTTGATGAATGTATCTTTTCTTTTATGTATACTGAGAATATTTGCACCAAGACAAATTCCTTCTATATCCAATCAGACTTGGCCAATAAAATAATTCTGTAATTCTCCAAGGTAAAAATATTTATTGTATTTATATCCTACTTTTTCTTAGAGAAGATATGGATCTCCCATAAAATAGTTATTTATATTTTAGTTCCATATAAATCAGAGGAAAATCCTCTGGATGATTATGAGTTTCTCATAATCCACTCCCTGCAAAGATCTCAGCGAATAAATATAAATAATGCACTGAGATTTTCCTGGAAGCCCCAGCTTTGCTGCCACTAGTGGGAATATTATATAATATATCCAAAGTGGAAGACTATAATAAGCAATAAAGATAAGCAAGGCCCAAATGTACAGCTCAGCCTTGAACTCATATACACCAATGACTATAAGTTCAATGAATTCTGCAGCAATCATATGGACACTATAGTAGTAGCTGAAATGCAATTCTGTCTGGCCTCACAGCTACAACATCAGTCTGCAGAAGTTTGTTTCCCATCCTTCAAACAAGATCCAGTAATTTTTGTCTTAGGGTTATTATCTGGAAAATACTGTACTTGGGTTTACTTTAACTCTTTCCAGGGTAAAACAATGCTGAGTCTGCATGAAAAGTGTTCTACCAGAGAAACAATTTAATTTTACATTTCCAGTTACTTTTAATGTTCTCTCTTTCTCTCTCTCCCACCCACTCCATCTTTTCTAAAATGATCCCAGATAATCACAGATCAAATAGGAGATGTTTAATGCATGGACTTTATTGCAACAGCTTTAGCTTACTACCAAACAGTTTTAAGTTGCCCTGCTGTAGAGAAATAAAGTAGAAGTAACTATTTTAGTAAGATTTAAAAAAACATAAACTCAAAATATACACAGCTTTACTGGAAAAAGGAATAAAATAACCAGTAGTAGTAAAACCCAGAGACAGCCTCTAAAATGGAAATTAGAAAATCAAGGTTAAAGGTGTTCAGTGATGGTTAAACATCAGGTGGTTAAACAACAGAGAAGGCTTGCCAATTTATCAGCACTGGCTCAGAAAATTGTCCATCATATCTTCCTGATATAAATACAGAACTGTAAGGGATTATCTTAGTTATGAATTCATTTAGTTTGTCTGTGGAATAATATAACACAGGAGAAAGTAAGAATATGTCCGTTTGACCAACTATAATGTGAAGACTTTGGTTTCTTGGGAAATGATCAGACAATGAGCACACGAAAAGACCTCTTGAGAATTTCCTCCTTTGTTTGGAGTGTGTCAACAAAGATAGATATAGCTAAAGGCCCTGTCACACTGGCCGATGGATGCAAAACGTTTGTAAAAAGGACACAGCGGATGAGAAAAATGTTCCAATCCGTTTGTTATCGCTCCAAAAAGGGCAAAAATTTGCAATAACCAGAGCGGACAACCGGAAAGGAATGGACGCGGGTGAGGATGCAGGGCGGATGTGAAAGCCGGATGGAACAGACCGGCACATCCGCAAGGCTTTCTGGGGGAACCGCAAGCAAAGCGGACGCGGAATGGGAAAGAGCGGATGCAGCGTGGGACGCCAAGCGGATTGAAGCGGAATGCAACAGCGGATTACTGGAGTCGGGATGAAGCAGATGCAGAGCGGAAGCCTAGCGGATGTACGGAATGCTAGCATTCACTGCACGTGCGGGGAGGAATGCATTGCGTTAGCCCCTGTGGGATATTAAAGGGAAGCAGCTCCCAAGCAGGTCAACATTCAGAGGAAAGACTGCTTCCAGACCACATCCCTTGCCTGCCTCTGCCCTGCCAGCCTTGCCTGCAGCCTGCCTACCTGCCAGCCTGCCCTGCCCTGCCAAGCCAGCCCTGCCCCTGCCTGCTGCCAGCCTAGCCCTGCGCCTGCCGCCTGCCTGCCCTCAGCCGCAACCCCACAACCATAGGGGAAGAAGAGAAAGCCTCAGCCAATCTGCTGCAGCCCTGGCAAGGGGACAAAGGCCCACCTCCCACCCCTGGCCCTCACTCGCTTCCTGCTGGGGCTTCTGCAGCACGGGCTCGCTCTTTCTGGGGCGGGCCTTCTGCTCTTCTGCCTTCTGGAGGAGCTGAATGAGGATCTTCTGGCGTGGTGCTTCTGCTGGTGGCTTACTCTGCTGATCGCTGCTTTTGGCGGTGGTGCTGTCTGCTGGTGCTTACTCTGCTGATGCTGCTCCTGGCGGTGATGATTCTGCTGGTGTTCTTATGTGCTGAAGGCTTGCTTCTGGCGGTGCTTCTGCTGTGCTTTACTCTGCTGGCCGCTGCTCCTCCATCCTGCTGGTCCTGCTGGTCCTTGCGTGGGCTCCTGGTCCTGGTGGTGTTCCTGGTCCTGCTTGGTTGCTCGCCTGGTCCTGCTGGTGCTCCTGGTCCTGCTGGTCCTGCTTTGTGCTCCTGGTCCTGCTGGTGCTGCTGGTGCTGCTGGCGCTGCTGGTGCTACTCTTGCTGCTGCTGATCCTGGTCCTGCTGGTGCTGCTGTGCTGCCTGCTGCTGCTGGTGTGGAGAAGCAGCCCCTACAACCTGGAAGCCCTCTGAATGAAGGGCCCATGTGGTCCTGCAAAGGGAAGGAGAGGCAGGACGCGAGAACGGGAAGAGGAGGCAATACAACATCGAGGAGGAACATGAGAGATGAGGTGCTGGAGTGGCTGAGAGAGAATGAGTATCTATGGCAGGAGGAACACAAGCTCTATAAGGACACACAAAGGAAGAAGGCTGCTTTGGAGAGAGAAGGCGGAGAGCCTGGGCTACACTTCGGAGGTGCTCCCTCGGCTTGGTGGAAGCACATGCACACCTGGTACGGGAAGCTGCACCTCAAGAATCTGCCAGGCCGCGGTCAAGCTGACGGACAGAGAGAACTATGTCATGGCCAAGTGCAGCTTCCTGGAGGGTGAGATCCACCACCAGAGGAGGCAGCCCCTCTCACAACACTCTCTCTCAGGCAGCCCTGCTGAGAAGCCAGTCCTCTTTCCCGGCAGAGAGTCAGCTCCTGTCCCTCCAGGCAGGTGGTCTGTGGAGCGTGCCATGACAGAGACCCTCCCATAAAGCGTACTAACCGTGGTGGAGCACGTGGAGGACCCCCTGGCACAGTGGGAGAAAAGGAGGATGGACTTCCACCACAGTCCAACCCGCATCCCACCCCCAGCTCCACCTCCACAGAAAGGCAGAGAGGCAAACCGGAGGGACAGAGCCACACTGGTCCCTGCTGGAAGATAAGAGACACCATCAGGAGCAGCGTAGATCTCCTGCTCTCAGCTGGTACAACAACCGTCTCCCTGCATCCTCCAACCCGCAAGCCCTTCCTCACGCTATGTGAACCAGACCCTCATGGACATTGGCGGAACCCAGTAACCAGGTGGTGAAGGACAGGATGCACCGATCATGCTTCCACACCCTCCAGATCCAGATGAACCTGCTCCACCCTCCCGGTCTGCTCCTCCACCCAGGTGATATACTCCCATTCCAAGCTTTCCACAGGCCCTCACACTACCAGGGGTACAGCTACCAGGAGGTCCAGCAGCACAGGCAGCAGCCCTTTCCCAGTCCAGGCACAGGTTCATCGACGCCATCGTTGCCACCAGTTCCACTGATGTCCCACCCATGAATGCCACCCATAGCGACTTGATGCACAGACGCACCGATGCCACTGATGCCACCCATGCCACCGATGCACTGACGCCAGCTCTCACTCCAGCTGCAGACCCAGACAGCCCCACTACACTGCTCCTTCTTCACCCCACAGCCAAGCCTGGCCCTCAGTACCTACTGTCATTGGTACTGGGTCTGAACACCCCCATGGCATGGAGGAAGGGGCTCTCCAACACACGGGCTGAACCACTTGTCTGAGAGCTTCCTCAACACCACCGTCCCCTGTTGTCCTCCGGGGCCAGGCACCCCAATCGGCGCTTCAGACCACACTCCAGCAGCAGCCACTCCACAGCACTGGAACCCTTCACCCCTGAGACTGGGCACACCTCCGATGACCAAGAGGAGTGCCAGGACTGGGTGGCTACCTGTTGACTTTATTTGGACACTTGACCTGGGTCATTTTTTCTTACAGGCTTGTTATTAATAAAGATTATCTTTGCTTCACACACTTGCTTTCATTTATTTTGTTAAATAAGTCTTGGTGGAAACTTTTAGAAATGGTTTTAAGCCTTTGCATGCTTGTGGGATGGGTAAGGAATAGAGTGGGATGGGCAGAGATACCTTGGATGGGTTAAGATAGCAGTGGATGGGCAGAGATACCTTTGGATGGGTAATAGCTGTGGGATGGGCAGGGAATACCTTTGGGATGGGTTAAAGATAGCAGCTGGGATGGGCAGAGATACCTTGTGGGATGGGTAATACTGTGGGATGGGCAGGGATACCTTTGGTATGGCTAATAGCTGTGGGATAGATAAACCTCCAGTGCAAGCATAGTGGTGGCTTGCACTGTGCAGAACGATGGTGGCTACCAAAGGACTGTGTTACGATCCATGGTGGACATGATGGATGCTGTGGAAGAGCAAGAGCCAGATGCAGGCTGCAGAGGTCTGCACAGCAGGGCTGCTGGACTGAAAAGTGAGATCCAGGTGAGTTGCTCCCCCCTTTTATAGGCAATATAGGTTTTCCACTATGTGTGCCTTTTGCATCCTGGACATCCTCTAGACATCCTTAATATCTGAAGTAGGTCCCCTCTGCGAACGTTTTTTCCCGTTTTAAATGCTTTCTTCTGCGAGCTGCATCCGCTTTCATCCTTTCTCCGTCCGTACTACTTACGCTGCGCGTCTGTTCCGCCGTCCGTTTTGCTTCCTCCCTGTGTCCGTTTTCTGTCTGGAGCGGATTGAATTGCGGCGGATGCACAGCGGATGCCTAGTGGATATAGCGGATGCGTAACGGATGAGGAAGGACTGCAGAACGGATTGTTCCCCGTAATACACGCGGATGCAGAACGGACGCGATTGATACATTTTCCGCTCAAAATGTTTTGAGCAGCTCAAAACTTTTTGAGCGGATGGAACTTCAGTCGATGGATGCTGGACGGATAGAGAGGAAGAAACGGATGCAGTGAGTACAGAATGGATGCAATCACATTACCAACGGACACCAACGGATGGCAAGTGTTTCTCTCCTTTTTACATCCTCTTTCCATCCGTTGGTGCAGTGTGACATGGGCTTTAGTTTTATTTGTAAATACGCATGGCAATTTTCCCCCTTCCTTCCATATCTTCCTTCTTCAGATGCAAAAATATAGGAATGCAGCAGTGATTTATTGCTACCTAGGGAGAATGTTTAAGTTAATCCTTCTCTGCTGGAAATGTTTTTAACTCGTGGCTATCTTTCTACGTAGCAATGTCTACAACCTCCTTCCTGTTTAGAGGGAAATGACAATGCTAATTATACATGGTTGACAATTTCTTGGGCTAGCAGGACATTGTCTTCCTTTATATTCCTTTATGGCATGACCCCATACCAGAAGACTTCTCCATCTTAGGAAACCCTGATCTCCATTTTTTCATGGTCTTTGGAATGCTTCAGCAGAATGGATTTTTTCTGGAACATGAAAACCTCCAGCAGCCCCAAAATGAATAGTCCAACATATGTTAGTCCTCTCCTCCTCCCACAGCTTCGGAGGGCAAGCTGTTCCATTGGTTGATTGTTCTCACTGTCAGAAAAAGGTTTTAGGTCATGCACTATGCTAAAAATACTGTCAACCTAGTTGGACTTCTGATTTTATACAATTGGATTCTTTCTATGATTTGTCTTTGAAATTCTCTCTTTCTCTCTCTCTCCCTCCCTCCCTAGTGGGCTCTAAATTCTGTGTGACCTTTAGATTTATAAATTTTCTTTAAATGTGTCCAAGTGAAAACAGTATGGACACCTTGGTTTGAAAACTCCTTTTTTAAAAAAACAGTGCTCCTCAGATCTCAGCACAAAAGCCATTAATTTATTTTTGAATGAGACTAGCACCAGAAAGGATGCACTAAAGCACACAGGGTAATGTCCCCAGTGAATCCATTGCCATAAGGACATATTTCATTCACCTACTTTCACCTTTTGTTTACTGCAAAATCTACACTATACTGACTGGAACTGGTGGGAACTGAAATTTAAAATGTATGCAGAGTGGCAGGTTGCAATGGATGCAGTGAGTGGGTTTGCACAACAGACTGAAATTTAAATCCATTATAATGAAACATGGCTTCTCTGTGTATCTAGCATGAAGTGCCCATATTAAAACATATTACAGTTCAACATGACAGCCTGCTTCACATGACATGCTCCCAAGTGATGTAATGTGTTTTAGTCTAAAATAGAATGTTCTGCCACCCTTGGTACTTAATACTTTTATTTTATTATTTTATGTTATCAAATTTGGACACCATTCACCTCACTATCACAATGACTCTCGACCATATACAGGTACAAGCCATAAAAATTATAGAGACAGAATTAAAAACCGAGTGAAATACAAAATAAAAAAAGCAAAATAAAATGTAATACGTTTATGAAATTAAGTCATTTATTTATTTCGCACATTTATATTGCCACCCACCTACTAAAAGTGACTTTGGATGGCATACACCCAATCAATTAAAAGCAATTGAACCCAACTAAATTAGCAGATCAATGCACATGCACAAATTGTATTACCTCTAATCGTGTTTAGCATGTTGTTTCAATTTAAGCTCTTACTTCTCTCACTGACTTGGTTGAATACATTGTGTGATCCTATCCAGCACAGGGGCAAATTCCTGGAAAAAGCATGGATGAAAAAGAGGGTGCATTTCTGTGTTGTGGCTCCTGATAGTGGCATATGTCTCAGTTGTGCTAGCTCTGCAGGGAGCGAACAATACCACACCTACTGATTCAGATTCATTGTCTCAATCTGTGGCTCTTTCAGAAGTTTATCCTGGGCTTCAGCACCAAGATAAGAGCCCTCTCTCTATGCCTGTTGTTCTGACAAAGAGACACAACTCTCTACCTGCTGTTTTCATGCGGTCCAATTTGTTCTAACAAGTTTTGATTTCAGAGTTATCCAGTAATTTCCAGCCTCCTGCTAACAAGCAGCAAAAGGCCACTTGAGATAAAGAGGGGCTTTCCAAGTTCTCCTTATCCTTACTAAATGACATGAAAAAGAGAAGAACCTTTGAGTGGCTGAATTGACTGCATTATTTCACTTGGCAGGACAGCACAAACTAATATTTGGATTATTATGCTGTATTTTGGTGTGCAGAAAAAAAAATCTATGTCACGGGACGGCATCCCATCCCCCCACCCTTTTTTGGCTTATATAGAACTCCAATAAATTATTGTTTAAATAAAGAGTCTAAGATACCCCAGTTTCAGATGCAGATAATCTTATGATACTTCAGGAAACCTAGGGCTGGTGGTATTGGGTAGTCCTCAACTTACAACAGTTCATTTCATGACTGTTCGAAGTTACAATGACACTGAAAAAAAGTGAGTTATGACCATTTTTCACACTTACAACCATTGCAGCATCCCCATGGTCACGTGATCAAAATGTAGATGCTTGGCAAGTGACTCATATTTATGACGTTTGCAGTGTCCCGTGGTCACAATCATAAAAAGATTCTTGGTTCACAATGGCAAAGGGCACCCTGTACTGATAGTCCTCGACTTAGAATAGTTCATTCAGTGACCATTCAAAGTTTCAACGGCACTGAAAAAAGTGACATAGGGCCATTTTTCACAACTGCAAGCTTTCTAGCATCCCCATGATCATGCGATCAACATTCAGAGGCTTGGCAACAGGTTCATACTTAGGACCATTGCTGTGTCCTGAGGTCATGTGATCCCCTTTTGCAATCTTTTGACAAGCAAAGCCAATGGGGGAGCCAGATTCACTCAACAACTGTGTTACTAACTTATCAATGGCAGTGATTTACTTAACAACTGTGGCAAGAAAAGTTGCACAGTGGGACAAAACTCACTTACCAAATGTCTCCGAATATATTCATGAACTGGAATAGAGCGTAGTAACAAGCTCAGCCAATGAGAGCTGAATTGAGGGCTGAAACTTAAAGAGAGAATCTGGGCGTGATTTATCTCTGTCCTGTGCTCAGCTCTAAAGTGAAAGAGAAACTAACTTGCTTGCTTGCCTGCTGAACTGAAGTGAAACGGATATCTGTTTCTGAGCTCCTGAATTGCTGTTCTGCTCTGAACTTGTAACATGTCTACTTCTGTTTGAGTTTGCTCCATGATGGAGAAATCTACAACTGGTATTGTAAAATTTACTTTATATGTTTATAAAGAAGTTAAATGAAGCCACAGCCAGCTGTATTTACTTTTCTGGTGCTGAATTTACGCTGCACTACTCTGAACACTTAGCAACCTAAATTTTGGGCTCAATTATGGTCGTAACTGAAGGACTAACTGTACTGGTAATGTGAAGTCAATGTCTAATCATTCTTGATTTAAACTTTTAAAGCCAGCTTTGTAAGCCTCTAAAGTCCTCGATGTTATCTTGTTCAGGCCATATGGTCTTTGGAAAACCTCCAGAAAAATTTCCTCTAACTTGTTCTTGCAAATGCACCTATGCTCTGTTGTGCTTTTTATTTCTTTAGCTATCTAGCCAATCTCATTTATAAGTCTTGATTAATTTTCTGGTCCTCCATTCTGATCTTTGATTGCTTCGAGGCTGTAATTTTTTTTTTACTCACCTTCTGGCCCTTTCTCCTAGTTCATTCTCCGATCTGATCTAAACAACAGACAAGACTTTTGGATTTTCAGTGTTTGTGTCACTCTGGTGTATGGATCATATTCCACTCTTAAAAGTATCAAAGTGTAGCTGCTGAGACCTGCAGCTCAAAAAGAATATTTGAAACTTGACACTTTTCACAGTTTAAATCCTGGATGGATCTCAGTACTAGAGAAGTGGAAACCTGTCATTTGTTTGTTTATTTACTAGATTCATATGCAGCCAAATCAAAATGGATTTACAGTGACTTATTCTCTCTTTTGCTAAAGAGTGCTACATTTACAAATATGGGTGAAAAATGTTGATTTTTTTCACACCGAATCCCTCATTATCAGCAAAAATGAGCAACCAACCTTCCTGTCAACCATAAAGTTGCAGAGAAGCTACTGGAGATTGATTATTGACTTGATTACCAACAAGTCATTGTCAAATCCTAATAATCATATACATTGATTTTCTCCATGATGATCTCCCCTTAACCTGGCCTCCCAGGTCTTCAACAGTACAGTCATTTCTGCTGTACATCCACCTTCCTATTGGTTATCCTCTTTCTTTCCTTCCTTCCCTTCTGCATTTTGTTAGATTATATTAAATAAATAATATAATAAAGAAATAGTTTATTATTTGGTGCTCTCATACATCGTCTGACCATGGCAAAAAGACAATAAAGGACTTCTTTGGTAGGAAAAGAGATATCTAATGATCAAAAATTGGCCAAAAACGTCATTTGTTTCCCATATTAGATCCCAGGATCATCTGATGAAGATAAATGGTACCTCAATATTTAGTAATGGTCACCAACCAAGAAAGCTTAGAAGCAAATCAGACTGATTCCAGATGACTATGCCTAACAATGTCTGCAAATCATAATGACTATATTACATTCAAGATCAAAGGAAGTAGGTACTTCATTATTAATTGCCAAGAACATGAATGGGATAGTGGTTATGATTGCATGTCCTACTTGGGACTTCTCTTTGGCATCGAATTAGGCCAGATGGCCTTTTTGGTTTGATCCAATTGGCCTCCTCTGTAGATCCCTGCCTGCAAACATGTCCTATTCTTCAAATATGTCTCCACTTGATCATATTACTAAAAGATTAAATTCTGGCTTTCAGTTGAAATGAAGGCTCCAACAAGGGGAACCGTCTCACATCAAACACTACATTTTCAGGGCATTTCTACTGCAGGGATTCCACTGAGTAAAGCACAAAATGGATGTACAATCTCTTTCATTTTTTTTCCTTTTCTGAAAGGGAAATTAATTTTGCCTTTGCGTAAGTACCTGTCACTGTAAATTAATGTCTGTAATAGTGAAAATGACAAAGAAGCTGGGTCATTAGGCAAATTTTAATTAGAGGCTCAGATGTCCTTTACTAATAAGATGCTACTTATATTTCATTTCCCCCTCACATGCTAATACTTTTGGCTGGATGGCAGCCATGTTGCCTGTCCTTGGGTCTATGAAGAACGCAGGAATGATATGAAATAACTCTACTTTGGATTTCTTTTCACTAAATCCACCTGCCCTGCTGACAGAATGGCAGGGAAATATTTAGACCAGTCAGTAAACCACTGAGATAGTCCCTCAGTATTACAAGCAGTGGAACTTTCTCTTTATTAAGAGAAAGTTTAATAAAAGTTTAATAAAATGGCATGTCTTCATTTGAAAACTTTATAATGTGTGGACTTCAACTCCCAGAATGGCCCAGCCAATTTTCTGGCTGTAGCATTATGGAAGTAGAAGTTCACACATGGTAAAATTGCTAAGCTTGAGAAACACTGTTCTACATCTAAGAACATATCAGTCTTATTGAAGTACTACAATATTTCAGTTCTATAATATCAAATCACTCTAATATAGGAGCACACTTTAGATTGTAAATTCAACCATGGCACATGGGCAGTGGAAATAATTTATATACCATGCCCCCAAATCTCATAAATTTTTAGAACCCCCTGAACTGAACCCAAAGTAACACAACAAATATGAACTTAATGTAGGCCTTCCAGTTCCCTCTTACACAGCTAAGAGTTGCCAACTGCCATGGTTTCTTCGAGCTTCCCAGATCACATAGATCTTGCTTTCTAATACTTTGGTTTTACTCTTCTGCAGGTGTTAATCCAACTTTAATCAATGTTTTGCAAGCAGGGACAATGAATTGACATTCATTAATCAGATGGCATCCCTAATCACTGTTATTATTTTATTTAGACAGCACATTCCATGGCAATAGTGATTGACTGCACGAGCAAAAGAGGCATATCTCTGCCTTCAAGACAGACAAGAGCAAGGATGAGAAGAACACTTAGGAAGAAAGTAAGGGAAGTGTAGGGTAGCAAGGGACTGAGTGAGGAAAGGGAGCCGTGTTTAGCCCAGTTCATACATTACCTTAAAAGAGTGTGAACAACCTCACACTTCTTTAGCTGAATTGCTAATTTTAGTTTGGACTGTGACTGCTGAAGTTCATTCTATCCAATGGAAGAGAAATATGCAGAAATACATTATCCAAATACACTAACTGAAAATAACCACATTCATGGAACTCATCAACCGGTCTCCCTATCTGTTTTCAATTTGATGAACAAAATACCAACAAATCAGAGGAACAGAGGGTTATTATCCTCCACACTTATAACAGAGACTTAATGCAGTAACTAAGAACTATAACACTTTCATATATACAATCAAAAACATGGATCAGGTACAGTGGTGGGATTCATTTTTTTTTTTTACTACCGGTTCTGTGGGCGTGGCTTGGTGACAGGAGAAGGATACTGTAAAATCTCCAGTCAGAGGTGGTATTTGCTGGTTCTCCAAACTACTCCAAATTTCTGCTACCGGTTCTCCAGAACTGGTCAGAACCTGCTGAATACCACTCTGATCAGGTATGTAGACAACACCTTCATCATAATAAAAAAGGAACTTCTAAAAAAGAACATGAAACAAACAACATATTTACAGAAATAAAAAAGGAAGGAACAAGAAAACAACAAGCTATATTGATCTTTAATTCATTCACTTGTCATAATATTTAGTCTCTTCTCAGCACATCTCTTTTGTAAATCCAGTAAAAAGTTATTATGCAGGTTGTTCACTTGGTTTATCATTTGTATTTTCACTTTGATTTTCAAAAAGTTAACTATAACCTTTTGTATGTCCTACAGCAAGGACTTAACTGAATCATTCTCTTGGATTGTCATTGTATTTGTCCTATAAGCCACACCTTTAAAAAAATATTATCCACTATTTCTTGTTCTAATATTTCTGCATCAGTCAACATTATTGAGGAACAACCATCCAAGGTCTATGTGGTTAATCTCCCTTGAACTGGTCTACTCACGGATTCTTCAGTTTTTACTGTGACTGTCATTTCTGCTCTTTCGAAAGAGTTAGCTTATCATGCATCCCTCTGAAATTGATTTGGACATACAGTATTTCTAAAGCAACTTTTCTTTTATCAATCTTAATGAGACCTAGTAGAAAACAATGCTGGTATTGAAAGAAATATCCAGTTCCAGTTCCAAATGGGGAGAAAGGTACTGGAGACAAAATGGAGGCAGGAGGCTGGTTGGAAAGAGGGTCCATTTATTGATAAACAGAGCCACCAGAGTTTGTGGTTCTGATGCAGCTGCCAAAACAGAAATGAGAGTGGCTTTTATACCTTCTTTTGGACTTTGTATTTAAGCTTCCTGTTCCTGTGCAAGAATATGAATTCTATTGGATGTTGTAGGGGTTATGTAGGGGTCATAGCTGGCTCTATAGGCAACAGGAGAAATGGAAATCCTAGGTGTTTGTCTGAACTCCCAGGTTTGGTTGAAGTTTGCTGGGGTGGTGCAACTGAAAGGGTGTTGGGCAATTCCTATTGTGGCTGAGGGCCAATCCTACCTTCATTCAGACCTTGCTGCAGGGAGTTTCAAAATATCCTGTCTTGAATAGATTTCTGCCTGCAATATTTGCTTTACCTATGAATAGAGCTATCTAGATACTTGCCTTCCTCTTTCAATAAGCTCTTTATCTCTTAAGTGCTGAAAACTGCTGTGGTCTATTAAGAAAAGTGCCGGCTGCTTTCTGCCTCTAAAACATGTTTCTCCATTTCTCCCTTTGGGAATATATAATATTCTGCCTTTTTTAATATTCCTCAAAATATTTTATTCTTCTAGTAGGGAGGGGGCTTCCCTAACTGGAAAATTCTGTGCCTGCACTAGAGAATGCCAAGAGAAAGTGCTCTGCAAAGTTGTATTGTCAAGCACACTTGTAATTAAGCAAAACTTTCTCATCATCCCTCTCCAAAATAAGTTCTTCCTTCCAGCAATGGCACATGAAACTGACATCTGAGTCTGCAAACTGCCTCATCCACTTGAAAAGATGCAGCTTCCCAAAAAATTAAAAAAAAAATAAAAATCCAGGCCTTTTGTATGCTAATTTGCCTCCAGTCAGATGTTCTAATTTCCATCCTTAATTCCCTTTTCAAATTGTTGGCCCTACACTTTATTACCCAGAGGTCAGAATGGCTGTTTCTTTAACTGTGAAAGGCCTCATTGTTAATTTCTCCTTTTTTCAAATAAACTCTCTAATGAATGCTGTAGGCAATCCTATCCAGGAAACATAAATGAAGATGCATAATTGAATGCACTGCAGCCTGGAAGGGAGGAAGAAGCAATCAAGAAAGGGACTGCAAATCCCACAGTGAGGACATTCCCACTCTTGTTTAAGCAGATGTTATGGTCATCTTAGGTACAGAAGTTCAACTGACTCCACTTATTTCCAGAAATCCTTGGCTGATGTAGCATTTCTTACAAAATCATGCATTGTCTCCTTTGTTTCAGATCAAGAAACACTGTCTTCATGGGCCAAGTACTACCTGCCAGCCTTATGACTACCATCCAGACAAGAAGGCCACCCAGAAATATTAGCTCTTATTGTAAAATTTCATTAAGAAAATCTTGAAAGTATATTTCCTCAATACACCTCAGAGGAAGAATATCAGTTAAATTGCCCTGAGGTATTTAACAACAAGGGATTCTCCTTCATCATAGATGACTCTTTTACCCAAATCCTTTCAAAAATCGAAGCTTTTGTTCTGACAAAAAGAGATTTTGTTATATACATAGAATGTAAAACATATTAATTCAAAAGACCAGGGTAGTGTAATGGCATGTGCAAATGACCTTGGGACATAGAAAGAAGAACTACAGACTAGACAACAATTAGATAAGAGGCAGTTAAGCCAGCAGAAGGAATGGAGACTAGCTAGAAAACTAGCTAGCTAGAATATAGCTAGAAAACACTATCCAGTGCATTCTAGAATAAGCTTTCTCCATCAGTAGCAATGCTATGGGCTTTCTTGGGAGCAGCAAGAAGAATCATTAGGTTGATTTCTTATACATCCCAAACATGGCACAACGTACACCCAAGACACCTTTTTAATTTCTGGCTATATCCAGAAGCAATTGTGAGAAATCTAGAGGCCCAGAATAGATATCCATTAATGATTGATCTCCCTCCAACTCTGAATTTAAACAGCACAGCATGAGGCTAAACCAAGTCTTGTGAATGAAGCAAAGCTTCACTCAGGCCCTCCAGAGGTATTTGGACTCCATCTCCCAGAATTCCCTAACCCCTGGCTTTGCTGGCTAGGAATTCTGGGACTTGCCATCTCAAGATGGCTGAAGGATGCTGGATTAAGTGAGCCACCTCAGTAAAGTTCATTTGGTGTTAAGCAATAGATAGAAATGTACAATAAGAAACTGAAGAACAACTGAAGAACATGGCAAGAACAATCTTCCAGAGTTTGTCATCTTAACACTTTTTCTTCTGTTGTCTTTTGCCATGTTGAGTTTCTAGATTGATGCTATTTACAGTCCCTGTGATATTCCAAGCCTATATAAGTAGGAAACCAATAATAGCATTTGTGCCTTATGGAAGGGTTGAGGAGGGAGGGAACACACAGCATGTGCCTAGGGAAAGTTAGGAAAAACGGTTTCATTAGCCGTTGGTCACCATGGTTTCCATATTTATATCATTACATTTCTCAAGATATATATATATATATATAAGATTGTTCAAAGCACTGGAAGTGGCCTTTTTCATGATCAGAAGGACATTTCTGAATACATCAGTGAAGCTGCCAGACCTTGATATCTGAGAGAGGGAAGACTTGGACCAATCCACTGTTATCTATTTCTCAATTTCCCCCAAATGGGCAAACCAATGCCCATATTTGTATACATCTTCCCTCGCAAATGTGTTCTTTTCGTAACAGATGCCTTTTCCAGTCAATGAGTCCAAAACTAAATTGTGTTTCTGTGCATTTTCCCCTAATGTGCAGGCATATTTGGCAAAGTTTGTTTCTTCATTCGTTAATTCATTGAATTACAAACATGAGGAAGAATTGGAATGACTTACCTGTCAATGAATATTTCAGCTTCAACCGTAACAACACAAGAGCAAATAATAGATACAAACTCAAGGTTAACTGCACCAAACTTGACTGCAGAAAATACAACTTCAGAAACAGAGTGGTCAGTGCCTGGAATACTCTACCTGACTCTGTGGTTTCTTCCCCAAACCCCAAAAACTTTAACCTTAGACTGTTTACTATTGACTTCANCCTAAGAGGTCTGTAAGGGACGTGCATAAGTGCACCAACATGCCCAACATCTCTGTCCTATTGTTTCTTTTATTTTTCTTATATGTACCTATTTCATGTATTCATAACTATGTATATACTTATACCTATTATTTTGTAAGCAATTGACAAATCAAATAAAAATAAATAAATAAATAAGAAATGAATTAGGCAAATCCATTCCAGTTCTTGTACAGATTCAGGAGGAGGAGGAGGAGGAGGAGGAAGAGATTTGTTTAACAACCAGAGTTAAAAGATTGTAAAATCAGGTGTGACTCACTTAACAAGCCCTTTGCTTAGCAATGGAGATTGCATTATCTGTTGTGGTCATAAATTGAGGATTGTGTGTATATTCTTTAGACTCCAATACAGTTCATTGTAGATTTGATGGGTGCAGGAGAAGGCAGGCTCCTCTCTAAATTGAAACACACATTACTTTACGTACTTCAAAATGAGGCAGACTTGTTTTTCAATGTTTAGAAATTCTTCTTCTCATGTTACCAAAGGGGACCTTGGACCTCTGAGCCGGAATCCTACCTCAGTGATTTTTTTTTTTAATGTTGCAGGCTGATTTTCACATGAGAAATAAGAGGCAACTCCCTTATTATTAACATCTCCTTGCCTACTATTTCTTTTTTTAGCTTTGCCTTTTACAGTTCTTTATAATAAAAAAAATCAGTGTTGTTTTACTATTGATTAAATTAACTGTTTTTTAGCCTTATTGTATGCCACCCAGAGTCACTTGTTTGGCAGGTGGGCAGCTACATAAATTTGACAACTAACTAAATAGTTTTGACTATTTAGTTTTGACTATTGCAACATGCTCCACATGGAGGTGCCCTTGAAGAGCATCTGGAAGCTCCAGCTGGTGCAAAATTCAGTGGCCTGCGTGGTTTTGTGTGCACATGTATCAGCTGTCTTGTGGGAGTTGCATTGGTTGTCAAGCTGCTTCTAGGTGCAATTCAAGGTGCTGGTTGTCACCTTTAAAGCCCTTCATGGCTTGGGACCCAGTTATCTGAGGGACCGTCTTCTTGCTGGTCACATCTACCTGGCCACCAGAGCAGGGAGGCAAGGAATGTTGTGGGTCTCATCCCCTAGAGAGATACACCTGGTGGGACTCACAAGAAGGGCCTTCTCTGTGATGGTTCCTTCTCTCTGGAACATCATTCCCATAGAAAATAGATTGGCCCCCACTCTAAAACTCTTTTGGAAGGTGCTGAAGACCTGGTTCTGCCCACAGGCCTGGGGAACTCAGAGCAGGATGGAGCCCATCAAATGACTTATGTGATACATTGTCACCAGGGTGAGAGATGGGCATTATTTTATTATATTATTATTATTTTTAATAAAAAATTTATTGATTTTCAATAAACAAACATATACAAACAAAACACAAAACATAAAAGCATAAAACTTCTTTTTTGAAAGCAGCTTAGTCCCAGGTTACATCTTTTTGTACAGACATAAATTCGAATTCATACTCACTTTTGAGCATGAATTCATGCTCACACATGCTCCAATCCAGCTGGATTTGGGGGCTATAGCTACCCCGTAGAGGTAACTGAAGATAGGGGAGATCCAGCAGGGGTCTGGGGGAATTGCAACCCCCCTCCTCAGCTGGCTTAACTCCCTTTTCCGAAAGCGGTGGAGCGGTGGTCAGCAATGGCCATCACAAAGAAGCTTTCATCCGGATAAGAATGTGCAGGAGGAAGCTGAGAAAGAAAAGTTGAAAGTTTGAAAGTTTTTGGCTAACCGGGATAATAAGTAACATTTAAATACCCTGGAATTTAAGTTTCAATAAAGACACATCGTTCCCGACAAAGACGGTAAAAGCGGCGAATGAAAGTAAAAAGGGAAAGTTTGTTTTTTCTCACTCTCCTTCCTTACGGTGATAGCAGAGAAATCGAAAAACTGTTTTGCATCAAGCAGGTAATTAAATTGGGAAATTAAAGCCAAGGTGACAATAAAGATTTCTGAGCATTGGAAAAAAAAAAAAACCCTCTTTTTTTGCTATAAGTGGGAAGTGAGAGAAAAGAATAAATATTAAAGATTTTGTTGGAGAGCTCTTGGAATTTATAAGATCAGAGCCAAACTGTAACAAGACTTCTAAAAGATAATTTTTCATTGGAGCTTTGTACTGACTATAACCCCAGGAAGAGAAAGTATAAAAAGAAGAAGTGCTAATGAAACAGTCTGTGTGTATTTGGATTGCTTGTGACTTTGGGACTTTGGAAATCATTATTTGAAGAACTAAAAACATTTTGGGTTGTCTAAAAAAAACTTTTCACAATGGACTACTTGTTGATGAACTGAAAATTGAATTTAAAAACGCTAAAAGAAGAGGAACAGGGAAGGAAGGCTCTTCCGGATCGCTTTTTCATTTTTTAGAATAGCGATTTTTACTTACCAGACCTTACAAACCTTACAAACCTCCAATACAGGAACACAATGTTGCCAGCCCACAAAGACAAAAAAAAGCTACAAAACAGACAGAAGATATTAGAAACACCAATCAATGCAGAAGCAGCAAAACTCCAAACCAATAAACACAGACCAAGACTCCCAACCAATCAGGATGAAAGAAAAAAAAACATCCTAACACAGCATTAGGCTAGCACCAATTTAAAACAGAAATGGCTGTGAAAGTCTGACTCACAGATGAACACAATACAGAAGCTGATGATGGCAGATGAGATTCTGCCGAAACATTTCTACAACTTTAAAAGCACAACTATAATGACGGAAAATTCCCCAAACAAAGCTGAATACCATGACATGTAAGTACCCGCGAAAACTTAAAAAACACCACACACACACACACACACACACCACACAGGACATAACTAATAGTTGATAAGACCTCCATGAGGAGACCTCTTGCCAAGTAATTTCTTTTCTGCGTGAATAAATTTTTTCACTCTGTATCACTTTTCTCAACTCTGTTGCTTCCACATGTTGCTTCTTCACTTTATTGGGGGTGTTTTTTGTTTGATTTTTGCTTCTGGAAAGATGTTTCGTAATAGAATTTCCAATTTGCTTGCTGCTGTACAAAAAAAAAAAAAGGCCACGTTTCCATCTCAATGCACAGTTCCCAGGAGGGTCTGCTGAAATGGATTATATACACATACTGTATACTTTTTTGAATACCAATTCAGAACCTTCTTTGCCTCCCCTTTGAAATGAAAGAAGAAGAAGAAAAAGAAGAAACCCCTGAGTTTAATGATATTTAGAATTGTTATCAGCTGGATGGAAATTTGCTCACAATTAATTTAAAAAACAACAACCTATAAGTGAAATAATTAAGAGACCTTTGCTGTTTCGACCATGTGCAAAGTGCCTTTTTGTTGCCAGTGAATAATTAGAGATGATTGCCAAAGCAATGAAGGAATGAAGGGAAAATATTGCTCTGCTTTCCCTCAGTTCTCTTATTCCATTTTTGCAGGCTTTTGTCCCTGTACCTCTCAGCGTAGCAATTAGAATGTGTGAGCAAGCAAAGAGATTTTTCCCCCCAAGGAGAGAATTAAATTGAACTCTAAATTTACAGAACCTTCATGCTGTTGAAATGGTAATGAATTAAGCTCTCACTGGCAGTTATATTGCAGAAGAAATAAGTACCAGTTAAAAGTATTTTTGAAGAAGCATACCTCAAGCTGGAAAGTGCTTCCAATCTGCATGCATTTAATCCCTCCATTTACTCATTTCCTTATGTTATGCAGGTGCTAAAACCTCTATCTATTTACCTACCTGAGAACACAACTTCTGACCCATTCAGAGCTTTCAAACATTGCAAGAAAGAAATATAATGAGAAAATATGAATATTTTAGATGGCTAAATATGACTAAATATGGCTAAATATGACTACAGTGTATGAGTAAAAAGATTTGGGTATGGCTGGTTTAGAGAAAAGAATGAATGGGGTGACAGACATGATAGGAGCATTTCAGTATTTGTGGGGCTGCTACAAAGAAGAGGAGGGTCAACCTATTTTCCAAAGCACCTGAAGGCAAGAGAAGAAACAATGGATGGAAACTAATCAAGGAGAGAAGCAACATGGAATTAAGCAGAAACTTCTTAGCAGAAAGGACAATTAACCAGTGGAAAAGTTTGCCTTCAAAAGTTGTGGTTACTCCATCACTGGAAGCTTTGAAGGAGAGACTGGACAGCCACTTGTCTGAAGTTGTATAGGTTCTCCTACTTGAGCAGGGGGGTTGACTAGAAGACCTCCAAGATCCTTTCCATTTCTATTCTGAATTTGAAATTGAAAATGATGTTTGGGTGCATGCAGTCTTATCTCTCCCTGTCCTGGAAGACTGGCCATTTTGACTGGGTGGATGATGGACTGTGCCATTTGGGGCCTCACAAGACAGGATTAAAAAAAGTCAAGATGTCAAGGCTCAACTTACCTCCTTTAACTTGTATTGAATATGCAACGCACCTCTATGTGTGTGTGTGTGTGTGTGTGTAGATAGATAGATAATACAGTTTGTAGTTGCCATTTAATTTTTCAATTTTCCTGTGGACACTCCTGTTCTGTCCGGAAAAACGCGAGGTAGACCGGGTTCCAGCAACAAAGTCTTTATTAGTTAACAGCAGTTGAAAAACGNTGTAGCCAATGACATTCATTTGATTTTGCCGCCTTCCAGCGGCTTCAGGGATTGGTTCCTTTTGAACCAATCCCTTCTAGTTTTGAGTAACCAATCAGAATGCGTTATTTGGAGCCAACTATTTACATACAGAACAACTCCTGTGTGCCACACCCACACAAGGAAACTTTCAGCTATTTGGTGGTTGGTTCTCCAGTGTCCAGAGGAATGGTTGCATACCGCCAAAGTCAAAGTTTACATTCTTTTCCCCTTGTTACAAGAAACTATAATTCAAGATTGATAAGGTAATCGCTATTCATATTCAAAGGTAAATGTAATAATTCAAATGCTACAGCAACATTACCCAACCTGTTACTATTGGGTCAGGTGTATTGGGTTCTGCTCCTCCATTATCCCCAGGTAGTTGAAGTGTACATCTGGAGGAAGGAAACATGAATAACAACATGGAGGAATATTTTTATCAGCACCATAGAAAAGTTATTGAACATTAAAAGTAAAATGATATTTCCTCAGTACTGTCCAATTTTACCCTTCCTCTCCACTGAACATAAGATTCAAGGTGAAACTTGAAACAGGCCTTGAGAAAGCCTATACATGGGTAAGCATCTCTGAAGATCTCATGAGTGTGGAATTACAGGTAGCTAAAGGTAATCATCAGCAGTTTGTCACTTCAGAGACCTCAACCTTGCCCCATTGATGATACAGAGCTCTGCATAGTCTTAATGATATGTTTATTATGACTCCAGAGGGTTTGAGGCTTTATAGTACCAAATCAGGCCTCACTGTTGAACTTTGGTAAGTAGTTAAGGTAAGGTAGACCAGGTTCCAACAACAAAGTCTTTATTCTAAAACTAGTCAGTGAACGGAACAACCTTGGCTGAAACCGCGGCAGCCTTTTATTCAGGCTAGCCTGCCGGCTTGCAGC